>JAUZSX010168348.1:10000-16733 GCA_034780655.1 Idiosepius hallami
AGTTTTACGTGCTCATTAAATACCTGGGATTTTCTGATATGTTTTACTCTTTACCTAGATGAGTTACCCCCAAGAGTTAACGAGCCTCATCAGCACGAGTCAACTAAAGGTAGATGCAATGGTTAAGACTGAGATTTGAACTCACGTACAACGGTTACAGATCCGGAGCTTGTACCAATGCTATATATATATATATATATATAGTATATTTACTTGATGAGCACCAAGCCAAGTTCGGCACAAGGCCATTTTTACGTGCTCTTACCCGGGCTTTTTACATTTAATGTTACCCTTCACCTAGATCAGATGCTGTCCTGAGTTAACGAGCCCCATCTGTCCGAGGCAGCTAAACGTGAATGCAATGGTTTTGACTTGAATTAAAACTCGCGTACGACTATTCTAGAGCCCGAGCTTTTACCAATGCTCCACCTTCGCTTATATATGTATGAACGTTTGTGAGACGTGTGAATGTATGTATGAATGTGTTTAGTGTGTGTGTGTAAGTATTATGTATGTATGTGTGGCGTGTGTGTGTGTTGGTGTGTGTGTATGTATAACTTTATTCTTTTTGACCCAATCTAATCAATAAATCTGTTCTTTGACTTGGCAATTTCTCCCTCTTATCACCGTGACGGTTCACTGGCAAATTAATAACAAAACCCCAATCAATGCCTTAACCTAATTCTGTACAAGCTTGACCGTGCCGTTAGACATGACGACTAAAAATCTTAGAAATATAATAAGAGAGAAATACAAAGTATTTTTTTAATTAAAGAATCAAATAAGGAAAATTAATTAAATAAAAAAAAACGTATTTTAGCAGGTTTAAAAATAGTTAATTTAATTTGAAGTCTTTTGTGTGTGACATCATACACATGAATAAAATAATTGAAAAAGATATCAAACTAAATAAATACAGATACGGCGTTAATATATTATATTAAATTGAGAACGCGTTACAAGTTTGTCGACACAAGAATTATATACTAAATAATTTTAAATAGATTATATTTATTCAACACTTTCAAGCAAATATATTTGGGTTCGAATCTGGACGAGTTGCACTGATGATTTCTGGAAGAATGAAATAGATCTATATGCAACTATCGAAATTATTTATTGATGTTAATTTCTCATTGTAATTAATACGGTTCATTTAAAAATACTGTCGGAAATATAATTCCATTAATAATGATAATAATAATATATGTCTATAAAAGCCGAAGTTTCGCAAGATTAAAATGTAGACAAAAGTACGATGAGGTAACCAAATCCTTTAATACTTAAGAAAAATTAACTCACTAAATACGAATTGTCTTTAGAGCCGAGTGGTGTAGGACGTAAGTCTTTGATCATGAAATTTGTGGGTTCGAATCTGGACGAGTTGCACTGATGATTTCTGAAAGAATAAAATAAATCTATATGCAAATATCGAAATTATTTATTGATGTTAATTTCTAATTGTAATTAATAAGGTTTTATTTGAATATATATGTATTCTTTTTCTTCTTCCCCTTCCGAATTTAGTAAGGTGAAGAACATTTATCACTCTTCGCGCAAAAACTTCTTTCATGTTAAAATGGGACCATCTTAATAGCCAATCACCCCCAACTAGCAACATCAAATAATCTGCGTTTTCTTGATAAAATAAACAACTACTTGAGGTTATACTTTTCTTACTCCGTACGCAGACCGAATGTTTAATAGGATGCAGTTGGGCCGGCCACCAAAAAGGTTTGCTGTTTGATTGAAGTCCGAAAACCCTGACAATGTGCGAGAAATTTCGCATCAATACGCGCAAATTGATTGAATTCTTAGATTTTGTCCAAAAATTCACTTTGATAAACACAGTATCATAGCTCAGTTGGTAGGGCGTCAGATCTCAAAGTTAAAAATATTGACGACAATCTGGGATTTAATTTTCATACGAACTATCGTTTCATTTTTTATCTCCGTTAGTTGGACACTACAAACTTATAAGTAAATGCGTTTATATGTATTCATACATAAGTGATTGTTTTTCTTTTATGTATTAGTTTATGTAAACGTTGGTCTGCATAGATTAAAGACTGTCTTGGTGCTGAACAAAATTCCTTTTTATCAACCTTTAAAGAATTAAAAAAAATTAAATATTGTGTATAAAATCATAAGTAATGTTTACTTAAGTTATTTCAATCTTAACCTACGACTGGATTACTGATATTTTGGAAAGCATTGTTTTGAAATATGACCAATCAAAAATTAGATTTTTATCCACTTTTCCAATATTTACTTCATTGTGTTGTTAAGATTAAATTTCCAAAGACATGTAACATCTGCACATGAAGAAAATACTTTTGGTGATTTAACATGGATAAAAATGGCTATCCAACATTTTTCGAAAATTAGTTAAATATAATCCTTCATCAGATTTAAAAGATTATTTACTTTTAAAATTAATATAAGTTAGATATTTTTTGCAAGCATTATAATCATTTGATCAATATATGTAAAAATTTCTAAAGAGAACTGAAAGTAAAAGAAGAGAAAAACAAACAAAAAAAGAGATGCTTTCAACCTATGAATAATTCTTTTCTTTGTCACACTGCAGGAAAACGAAAAAAGATATCTGAGAATTTTTTTTTATTTAATGAAAAAAAGTTCTTACTTTTTATGCGTCTCATAATTATTAAAATGAAATATTTAAAATTGTATAACTCCTTTCACAATAAATCTCATTTTATTTATTTAATTTTTACCCTTTTTTCTATCTCTAATTTCATCGTTGCACGTTTGGATTTCTCTTTCAGAAATTCTATATAAAAAAAGTCCTGGCGATAAAAACGGTAATGACCTTTTACTTAAATTATTAGATGAGCATAAAAGAGAGAGAGAGAGAGAGAGAGAGAGAGAGAGAGGGCAGAGACAGAGACAGAGAGGGGGCACGCAGAGAAACGTGGAAAAGAAGAATGATAGGAGAAAGAAGGAGAGAAAGGAGTAGGAATACTTCTATTCCAGTGAACTTACCATAGTGTCATCTCAATGTGTTATTCAGTTATGAAATTCGTGCTATCACCAGAATTACATCGAAGAGAACGTGTACTGGCCACCCGTGAATCGAACGAAGCCGTGAACAGAGTTCGCCTTTACACAAATGGACAACTGCGGCAGGGGCCGGCTACTATAGTGAATAACTCTGAGCGGTATCGGGTTCGAGACGAGCCGAAAGCAACCGCTACAAGTCACGAATTAAACCGTAAAGGAACTGCTGAGATATCTCGGCTGATTCCAGTTGTAAGGAGACACAAAAGATAGTTTGTTGCAGAGAAAAGGAGGTGGGGCCTTTATTGACGTTTCCAGTGCACTGACCTTTTCATCGAGGCTTCGCTACTGTTCTAGACAACAAATGATTCTTTCTCTTTAAGCAACATTCCGCTTCCGTTCTTTTCAAATTAAAGTATTATAACGTGTCATCATCTGAGAATTGTCAACGCATTTTCTCTGCAAAATTGCCATTGATAACTCGACATGGAGGCGGAAGTTCTTCCATCTCTCGCAGAACAACAACTCTTTAGTCACTACATTGTTTCCAAATTAGATATTATGTTTGCCACAACACGAGAGAATGAATAGCTTTAAATTAAAATTCATAAAAACAAAAGACCAAAGTTCTTCCAATTCCCCGATAAAAATGAAAACCAATTTTTTTTTTAAATTAGAAAAAAAGACATTGCGGGTGATAATGAACTTTTCTATTGACTCTTTAATATACAATTGCGTTCTCAGAGTTGGAGATTTATAGCGGTTTTTATACTAATTTTTAATTGTTAATCAGATAAAATAAAACAAAAAAATTATCATTATGAAACAATTATCCTAGTTTATCGGCAAATTAAAGAAACTTGAAATAAATACAAATCTTAAACAAAATTTAAACATAAAAATTGCAAAGGGCGTCGATAAATTCGATTCAAATAATTCTCTATTTCAGCCATTTGTTTCTGAATTAATGAAGTTAACGTCATAACAATCAAGAAAGAACAAGTCATTTTATCCAGAATACATATTAGCCACACAAAACTTACGCACTCTTATATATTCAAACAGGAACAACCACGAAAATGTCCATCATGTCAGAGGGCTTACACAGTTAGACACATTCTCAGAGAATTTAAAACCTACACTGCAGCATGAAAACTCCATTTACAAACCAACAATAGGAAATACTTATTTAAAAACATCTGCGCAGATGATATTCTCTCATTCCTGAAAAAGATCAAACTATATAAAAAAAACATAACTACAATATCCTACCAAAGAACCTCTAACTCAATTAAACACCCTCATCTTAAAAATTACACTCAAACAACCACTCACTAAAAATAACTAAAATAACTAAAAATAAAAAAAGGAAAAAAGCTATAAACAAGCCAAATTAAACAAATAAAATCAGTTCACAGCATTAAATGACCCAATGAGAGTCGATATGCTAGTTAAATAAATAAACCAACCAACCGAATTAAAATAACAGGTTTACAAGAAACACAAGTTAAATCTTTGGCTTTATCAAAACATCTGACAATTTATAATTCAGCTTTTTATTTATTGTTATAATATTGACAGCCACAAATAATGATTTAATAAATCTTGTATTTTTATCATTAAATTCTTGAATGTCACAGAATAAGAAAATCTATTTTGGCTTTAGCCGAAAATTACTCTTATTATGTTATATTTTTAAGTTTTAAATTTAAGTCAGTTGTTTTAGTAAATAACGTTTTATTATCATTTGCATTTAAACCAGTTTTAACAGCTATTGTAATGAAATATATTAATTAATATATTAATATATTAGTAAAAAAAGAAAGTAAAAAAAGGACGCTGGAAAAAATATTGCGATAAAAATATGACGATAAAAAAACTTGAGAAGGAATAAAAAAGAAGAAAAAAGAATGGTTAAACAAATGAGTAAAACTCAGCAAAAACAAAAACAGAAAAATAAAAGAAAGAGAAGGAAAAAAACGAGGAAAGAAAAGCAAAAAATTATTTTAAAAAGAAATAGAATATTAATTAAAAAAAAAATGTAAAAGATAAATAAAGAAAGTGAAATAAATTCAAAGAAATTAAAAAAGCAAGAATATGACTGAAGATCGAAAGGAAAATGTAAAAAATATAGAAAAAGGAAAAACAAGAAATGAGACAAGAGATTGAAAACAAAAATAATAATAAAAAAAATACAAAGGAATAAAAGGAGGAAAAATCAAAAAAGAATTAAAAATGAAAACTGTAAAATATAAGAATAACGGATAAATATGAAATGAACATGATATGAATGAGTGAAAGTCACAAAAAAAAAGAAATAAAAAAAGAAAAAAAAAGAAAAAAAACAGTGAAGGAAAGCAAAAAGGATTTTTTGAAAAGTAGAATATTACGTAAAAAAACTTAAAAGAAAATAAATGAAAATCAAAGAATTTTTAAGAAATTAAAAAAGAAAGAAAATGACTGAGAACTGAAAGACAAAATTGAAAAAATATAGAAAAAGGAAAACAAGAAATAAGACAAGAAATTGAAAAACAAAAAAAAAACAACAAAAATACAATGAAATAAAATTAGGAAAAATAAAAATAAAATAAACAAAAAAAGGAAAAATGTAAAATATAAGAATGACGGATGAATAGGAAATGAAAAGGATATGAATGAGTGAATGTCAAAAAAAAAAAGAAATGAAAGGAAAGGAAAAATAAAAAAAGATAAACAGAAAAAGAAAAGCAAAAAGGATTTAAAAATAGAATAGAATATTAGGTAAAAAAAACGTAAAAAAATCAAGAGAAGTGAAAGAAATTTAAAGAATTTTAAAAAGAATGAAAATGACTGATGACTGAATGACTGAAAGAAAGAAAAAGAAAAAAATATAGAAAAAAGAAAACAAAAAAATAAGACAAGAGATTAAAAAAAACAAAAAAAAACAGCGGAAATACAAAGAAGAAAAATAGAAAACAAAGAAGAAGGAAAGAAGCAAAAAACCGGAAAAGGTGCCAGTTTTAACTTTAAACTACGTAACAGACGATACTTTTGTAGCTGCGTAGAATTTCATTGAGTAGTAGTGATGGTACACTTCTTATTCTTGACGCGGCTTTGTTCCTAATTCACCAAGACGATGTATTAATGGCCGTGTAAAGACCTCTTTAGCGAACACCCAGAATGCATCCGTTAATGGACGCACTTCCGCTGTAAGTTATAGATCCTGGTAAGGTTGTTTTATTTCCCCATTGGTCAGAACAAGAATACAATTACTTTGGAATGCTGCGAAGTAGCTGATAGGCTTCCCTGTACGCCAGACACGAAACTTAATGCGTTTAGGGGAATCGTGTGAAAAGTATTTTTCCGTTTAAAGTTGAAAGATGTATTGACTTAAGAGTATCATTTTTTGGTCTAGGGTTTGGCCTCCTCTTAAAGGAGATTTTGCAAACATCCAAATTCCTTTGACTGTTTCTTTCATAACGGAATAATATTTAGCAAAAGTCAAAGACACATGCCCTTTCTCTGAAGATAGCGGATGACCGCCTTGAGGAATATCAATCTATATTTCTAAAACGAAGAACTCTTTTACCTCATCTTGATTGACAATAATATCAATTTCTGAGCTAAGAATTTCTTTATATTTATATTTACACTATTTACTGTTCAGCGGATGATTATTCGCTTGAATCATCAATACCATCAGTTTGGGTCATGCAGTTCATTCATTCACACA
>JAUZSX010168457.1:0-16730 GCA_034780655.1 Idiosepius hallami
CACCAAGTAAATATAATATCACTTTAAAAATGGCCTTGTGCCAAACTTGGGTTGGTGCTCACCAAGTAAATATAATACTGGCAAGTCTATTCCTCTGAAGTAGGGAGAGTTCTAGCAAGAGAAGCCTGGTCAATGCAAGGACCATGAAAGCAAGCTTAACAGTCCTGGCGGGGATTAATTTTTTGTCTTGGCTTGCAAACGTTTTGCTTGTCGCCCGCGCTGGTGTTGTCTGGTGTGATCGGACCTGAGATACCGCCACTCTTACAGAAGGTGCAGCATAGACGGGAGACACACTACTGGCATCACTGGCCAGATGGCGTCCAGGCCTAGTGGGTCATAGCATTGTCGGTAACAACAAACGCTTGTCAACCCAGTGGTGCATTGGACAGCAAATTTGTTGTTTTTGCTGTTTCTGTGGCATACTTGTTTTTGCGAGAGTCACTAGCCCTATGCTCAAACCCCAAACTGGAGGAAACTGGGGTAGTATACCTGAAAATAAATATACTTAGGGCTCTGTGTACTAGTTCTTATTATCTGAGAAAATAGCATTTAAAATATGACCTGTTGTTAGGGTTCAACCTGTATTAGTAACATTGTAACCTCCATGCAGTATGTGCCTTTCTTACGACTTCTTTACCCACAAAATAAAACTTTTGTCCTCATCTTCAACATACTAAAGACTTCTACCATAGGTTATATATTCATCATACACCCAGTGGTACGTTGGGCAGCATATTTGTCTTTGCTGTTACATGAAAGAGTTGCTAGCCCTATGCTCAACTACGTCCAGTACTCCTGTGTCTGTTGAAAATTTGGCAATTTCTTTCTTTATCAAGGTGAATTATTTAATTTATTAAGTGCTCCTTTCAAAAAACATATACATATAAATATATATATTATTATTATTATTATTCAAGTGATAAGGTTGCTTAAATTATAGTTAAAGTGCTCAATATTAGTGATAGAGCATGTATATAAGTTAATTGTAGACAAGGGGTCAACCTGATGAACGCATAAGCGAGAAACTGGCAGTTGTCGACTCCCGTTGACTCCGTGTCTACACTTATATATTTATATGTATATATGGGCACTGGCGTTGGAGTATTGGTAAATGCTTTACTCATATATGAGAGTAAAACATTTACCAATCACTGTCGCTTCACCTATATGGGCAGCAGCAGTCAAAATGGCCCAGTGGATAGGCAGTCACACTTCAGAATTGTAGTACACAAGTTCCAATCCAAGTCATTCTGTCCGTTGACATGTCAACTAATACCCTTGGGAAAGGTATGTATTCCCAAACAAAATAAACTTTTTATCTTATTTCTATGCACACAACATGCACACATGGCTTCATTTACCAAACTGCAGTGTGTTGATAGTGTTGGTATGGTATAGGCAGGTTATGTAAAAACTGTAGTGAGGTAGGAGAATTCCAAATTAAAAAGTAAGGGGACCTACGAGGTTTACTATATTAGCAAATTAACTTGTAAGATTTCATGAATATGACTCTTGTCAAAGTAGAACTTAAATCATTTCGAAGGTCATTTTTATAAAAGCATTGAAGGTCAGTTCGTTGGCTAATCCTGTATAGATATCCATAAATCTGAAGCTGAAGACATTAATCAGCCAGATTTACATAATTCTAACTTAGTGCAGCTCAAGTTTCAGCAGCAGGGATTAAGTACAAATTTAGAATTTCATTACATGTATTTTTTTTATGCAGTATTTTGTATATACTGTATTACCTTGAGATAAAAGTACTCTAACGATTATTTTTTGTTGATATTTTATTTACTTGGTCAAGCACCGAGCCAAGATAGGCACAAGGCCAATTTTAGGTGTTCTATTTTTTTGTTGATACACAACAAAATTTTTGCTGGATTTGTCTTGAGATAAAACAAATAATTTAAGATATAAGATCAAGGTTTCAGAAAATCATTATAATACTTATGTTGAAATATGTATTAATCAGCCAGTCTTTCTCTCTATTTTACTCTCTTGAATCGTTTAATATATTCAACAATAGCATAACAGGCCTTCTACAAGAAAGCTAATTGTAATGCCAATGTCAAAAAGAGACTAGTCCATTTAATATATTCAACAATAGCATAATAGGCCTTCTACAAGAAAGCTAATAGCAATGCCAATGTCAAAAAGAGACCAGTCCATTTAATTTATTCAACAATAGCATAACAGGCCTTCTACAAGAAAGCTAATAGCAATCCCAATGTCAAAAAGAGACCAGTCCATTTATTATATTCAACAATAGCATAACAGGCCTTCTACAAGAAAGCTAATAGTAATGCCAATGTCAAAAAGAGACCAGTCCATTTAATATATTCAACAATAGCATAACAGGCCTTCTACAAGAAAGCTAATAGCAATGCCAATGTGAAGCAGTCAAAAAGAGACCAGTCCATTTAATATATTCAACAATATTGACTAGGATTTGAACTCATGTAATACATTGAAGGAACGATGGTAGCAAATAGGTTAAATAGAGTCAAGTGTTCATCTTGTAGAAGTAATTGCCACCTTATGTTAACTAGTAAAAATGATTTAAAAGGTTTTAGCCTTTTGACAATGATTTCAATTTTATTCTTTGCTGAACCTGAAAGTTCTTCACATTTTCTTAGTTGTTTTTTTTTAATGGCATGTCAACTTTTTTGGGTCATTTTAATGCCGAAAACAATTACTTTAGATAAACATTATATTTATACACACAGTTTTTGTTTTTTTTGAAATAATACAAGTTGCACTATTTAATCCATAGCTGGAGGGAAGATGGGGATTGATACCTTTCTCATGCGTATTAGACAAAATGTCAACATAGACGGAACAACTTAGATTCAAACTTGCATACTACGATTACAAAGTCTGACTACCTCTCCACTGGGCCATGTTGAATGCCCCTACATTCTCTTGAAAAGGTTACATAATTGCTCACATAAAACATTTTCTATGTTCTTATTTTGAATATCAAGAATTTTATGAAAATGAGAAAAGAAAAAAAAACTTGTAAGGAATATTAAGAGCAATTTTCTTTTTTTCCTTGTTCTCCGTTAAGTTGCATAAAATTTTTGGATAATTCCTACCTTGATCATGTAGATATTAGGGTTATATCTTAGCTGCACATTAATAAAAGGAATTTTAAAGAACAGATTAACAGTAGCTAGTGATGCAATAAAGAAATGTAAAACTTTAATCTGGAAATGTGCTTGCTTTTTTTTTCCTTTTATTTTTGTGCTTGAATGTAAAAAAAAAAAAAACTAAAGAAAATAAATGGAAATTATAAAAGGTTTTCATTTCCCTTTGGGATTAAAGTCAATCTGCATTACAAAAGCTACACTGCAAAACAATTTTCTGTTTTATCCCCTCTTGCACATTCACTCCAAAAAAAAAAAAAAGAACAGTTTAAGAATATTTTTGTATAAGACAAGACAGTGATATCTTGAAGAAGGGAAGAAATAAAGCTAAAAAAATAAAATAAAAATGAATGAAATAAACAACTAAAGAGTATTTAATGATAAAACTAAGATAATAAAAAAGTGAAATCAAGATGTAAGCCAAAAATGAACAATATTTAAGAAAGAAATGCCAAAGGAATAAAGGGAGGTAAAAACGAGAATAATAAAAGTAAAGAAATAAATAAAATGAAGTGAATAATAATAATAATAATGATAATTATATCAATGATGATAATAAAATATTATACCTTATTATAAAGCCAATATGATTAAAAGATTGAAGTAGGGCCAGAAGAAATAAAGAAAAGAAAAATGGTGAAAATACATAAAAAGGGAGAAAAAATATTAGAATAATTAAAAAAGATTCATGGATATAAATGATGGGATTAATTTGATAATTTATGATAATAAATGATAACAAATATGTAAAAAAGAAATATCAGATACTGATCAAAATCAGAATTACCATTGATGCTGAAAAAAACAAAATTTGATAAGAATAAATATTAAGCAAGATTGACAATTATGATTACATAATATTATGCTATTTATACTTGCAGGTGCCGCGAGCATTGGTTCGCAAACTAAAGAGTAGATACTCATTTATGCTCGCGGTATCCTTGTTAACAATAGTAAAATCCTGAACCCGAGCAAATTCGTTTTTGCCAAGACCCACGTGACATTTGCCGACTTCGAGATCACCTCTACCATAATGATCATAAATCCTGAAAAAAAAAGTTAATTAGATAAAAATATTATAAAATAAAGAAGTGGTAGTAATTTATATATTTATAAAATTAGTATTGTATGTCTGTGTACAATCACCCTACAAAACTCCTTTGTCAATTTTTGGTCTACTGGCTTGAAATTTAACAAAGCTTTTCAAAATTAGGACAAGGTTTTTTTAAGAAACTTTAGCTGCTAATGGGTCAAAGTTTAAAGATTTGACCTTTGCGAACTCTACAAAACTTTTCAACAAATATCTGGTCTATATACTTGAAATTTTATATATAAGGGTTAATGGAACATGAGGAATACCTTATAGGTTTTAAGCTAGAATGATACCTGCTAAGGGTCCAAAATTTGGAATTACAAAATAGACAAATCAAAATGAATACAAAAGTAAGCATTTAGACTGGAATTTGCATAGCACAGTGAATCAGACAAATTAAAATTTGCATATGTGTGGTACAGCTATACTATATAATTCATCAATCTTTACACCCAGTGATGCATTGGGCTGCAAATTTATATTTACTCTTTCCGTAGCATACTTTTACGAGAATGAATCATTAGTCCTATGCCTAACCCCCAAACTGGAGGACTATATTATGGTCTTCCTTCATTACCTTAGTGGCAAGTCTCTAGCACATGGGCAAAACTGGTAAAACTTTTGGATATTAATAATAAAATTTGATTGCAAAAAGAATTTTACAAGAAAGAATTTCAATAAAAAGAAAATCTCTCTCTCCCTTTTTTCATAAAGAAAATCTTGAATGAAAAATAAATACAAAAGAAAATGATTTAATAAAAAGTTACCCTAAAGAATATTCAAACAATATGTTGTATGTAAGTTTTTGATTGTGTTATACAAGAAATTCTGGATATAAACTTAGGTGTGTTTTGTGTATAGACATGTTGCATTGATCCATATTGTGTAGGTATGCTTGTCTTGTATATGGGTGTGTTGTATTATTTATAGTATGATATGCATGTCTGTTTTTGGAATTATTCTCTACATATGACGTATCAATTTATGTACGACCTCTTTATTCATTTGTATATGTTATATATTTTTCTATGGAATTTATTTCAATTTATGTGAATTTCGGTCTTATATGCATTTATAAAGACATGATGTTTATATGTAAGGAGAATGTTTCTTATTTATAATTAATGCTAATAAATAATTTGGTAGATTCCATTGAGATTATCATAATTATTAGCATTGATTATAAATTAAAAAAATAATTTAACTAAAATACTGTAAGAATAGAATATCGAATATTCATATGTATATATAAAAGAAAAATCAATTTCACACACACACACACACACGCATTATATACATATATATATATGGTGACTGCCACTTCTTGACAGAAGACGGCCAACTCAAAGAATGAGCTACACATGAGCGAGCCGCCACTGTGTGTAAGGGCTGCTCTTTCTTAAGTTGTCTGTACATAAAAAAATACGTGTTGTGCGCTTGTGCCACACGCACAACCCGCTCTCGCTTTACCTATACATTTATCAGTGACAATCCGAGGCAAGATGACTGATTGTTTAAGTGAAGTGTAGGTTTTCTGTCAGAGTTTCCTTCTCTAGCGAGTCCGTCGTTCCGAGTGGGTTTAATCGCGCCTGGGCACCAAACCAGGTATTTCTCGGCGTGACCCCGCGGAAAAAAAACCTTCCCTTATGTAAATTCCCATTTGTTTATTCCAGATGCTCTTCGTCAGTAGATTAAGTTAAGTTAGCTTTTTTCCAAATTATCTGTTGTTTATAAGCTAGAAGACTTTCTTTTTCTCCTCTTTTTTAATTTTTTTGTTTTAGAGAATTATGACACGGTGGACAGAACATTTCAGAAATCTGTTTGACAACCCCTCCATCATAGATGAGAATGTCATCAACAACCTACCACAACAAGGGTTTAGACAATAAATGATGGAGACTCCATCGCTGAACCAGGTATAGATGGCAATAAAGGAAGTTAACACTGGCAAAGCACCTGGTCTCGATGGCATTCCTGTTGAGATTCTTTGGCATGGGGGAAAAAGGTTGCGATAGAGATTCACTGTCTTACGTCGCATTCCTGAGGTCTACGTAAAGGCAAGGTACACCGAGTAGGCAGTCCGTGAGCAGGTGAGTGATGGTCTGCCTAGCAGCGCCACATGGGCAATCAGCATCCTGCACAAAGCCCCACCTCGAGAGGTTATCCCGGGTCTTTGCCAACTTGGCCCGAGCACTGCTAGGTCATTGATCTACCTGCTGTAAGGAGTTACTCCTCCGCACATACGCCGTGAAGCGTTATCAGCGTCTGAGCGAGAGAAGCAGCTCACTGACAGCCGACATCCTTTGTATGAACATGAGGGGGCTCCCCAGCGCCTGAAATCTTGCAAGAGCAAGGCAGGAAACTAAAGATATTGAAGGGTCCAAATTTAATTGAACCGTAAAAGTTAGAGATAGGACGCGAAGAAAAAAAAAGAAATTAGAACCAACCTATTGAGATTTTTGGTTTGAGAAAAGCAAGTAAACTATTGTGAGGGCTTACATCTACTTTCACTACATAGACTCGCCCAACAGGCATATAAGCAGAATCATGCTAGCATGCTCGGGAGAAGGCATATACAAAGCTACTTGGATGCTTGGGTATGATACCCTGTTAATGACTATACTAACTCTTTCTTTGTACTACTAACAATGCCTGTTATTAATATCTCTTAATCTATCAACCTGCCTTTGTTCCCTCTTTCACCACCACTCGGCATCACAACATAGACCTAAGGTTTAGTCTTTTAAGGAAATTATTAAACTTGATTTTGCTTCTATAGACAATAGAAAGGAATCGAAAAAAAGGTAAGAAGATAAAATTTAGTTGAATAATAATTAACTATAGAGTTACAAATTAGGGTTGAGCGGTACGGGCCAAGCCTAAAAAATAAATGACAACCTGAAAGTGGCCTAGGATGTTGTTTTCAGGGATATGTAGCGTTAATGGTTGTAGTTTGTCCTAAACTCGCAGCAGTCATCCAAATTGATAACCTGTTAGATAAAAGACAGAAATAAACATTAAACCCTTTTCTCTATTTTTAGAGATGATATTATATTTTCTTAATCGAGCATCAACCCAAGTTTAGCATAAGGCCATTTTTATGTGCTCTGTATCCCTGAGATTTTAGCATCCAACGTTGCCCTTCACCTAGATGAGTTGGTCTTCTGAGTTAACGAGCCCCATTTGCCCGAGGCAGCTAAAGGTGAATGTAATGGTTTTATATAGAGGTCTTTATAAAGATATGATCCCAACCAGATGGTATTATTGAAGCTGATTTTAGCAATAAAGGCCTCTGATCTTTTCTAAAATAATGTATTTAAAACAACCAGTGAAGTAGTTATAACTAACTCGGGTGTACACGGACTTTTCATCCCTTGACATTTCATCACCCGACAATTAATCCCGGAATATTAATCACTAGACTTTTAATCACATTTTTGTGATCTCGTGGATGCTTAATCATTCCGAGAAGTTAAATCACTTAGGGATTTCTGAGAGCGTTTAAACGGTGTCATACCAAATTGTTTTCTGTAAAAAAGAATTTTTTTTTATCACACTATTTGTCCATTTTGGAATCCTTTAGGATTATGATTCTTCAAAATACCTGTTTTATGAGAATAATCCCAAAATTATCAAAGGTCCTTAAAAATTAAAGTCATAAAAAGGTAATTACATAAATAACATTATTACATAAATAAATGCAATTTTTTTTCTTTGGGTTGATTAAAGGTCTCAAAGTCGGGGTGATTAAGTGTTCACGTGATGAAAAAAACCACGTGATTAAAAGTCTAGTGCTTTTATTTTCGTGATTACTAGTCGGTCGATCAAACATTAGGTGACGAAAAGTCAGTAATTACAACTAAATCAAAGTGATTAATGTCTTAGGGTATATTATATTTGCTTAGTCGAGCGAGCTCTAATCCAAGTTAGACACAAGGCCATTTTTACGTGCTCTATATCTCTGGGGTTTTGGAATTCAGTGTTTCCCTTTACCTAGATGAGTTGCTCTCTCGTGTTAACGAACCCAATCTGCTCGAGGTAGCTAAAGGGGAATGTAATGATTTTGACTGGAGTTTGAACTCATGTAATACGATTCCAGGGCCTGAGCTTTTACCAATGCTCTTACCATTGCTGCCCATTATGTGATATATTCACAACATCGCGTAAGATATTGAAAGTACCAACTACTACTTTTCGGAATACGACAAACGACACCTAAAAAAAGATAACACCAAATGGCACCAGTGATTTTTTGTCTACAATTCTAAGCGTTCCGAAATCTGAAAAACGCTTTATTCGATAATTGTTTCTTCTTTTCTTTTTATTTGTTTTTTTTTTATATTTTCCCCTTCTCTTCTAGAAGACGTTTGGCTGTTAACCTGTTATGATTAAATTTTTATTGCTACCATATGATCGTATTTTGCAATCCGTCTACCACGGAGGGGGGTAACGACAAGGGAAGTTTTTCGTTTCTACGGACTCTTCGCACTGCAGTACGTAAAATTGTTAAATCCATTAAAGATAAAAGTAATGGGTCTCGATGGGACACATGCAATTCGAGAATACTTATAACCTTTACTTATAAAGTATCAGCGTAGAATAAAACAGAAAGAGCTCGTATGAAAGAGGGGTAAATTTATTATAGGCTAAACCGGAACCGGCAGTTTTACTTATTGTGGAAAATCTATATACTTAAAAGAATCATATGGTCATGTTTGTATGAGAACCTACATCCTGTAGCTCTTTTGAAAATAAAACTACATTAGTTATTAAACAAAACAAAAAAGATCTTTAAAAATAATTGTTAATTGGGAATAGATAATGAAGTAAGGATAAATAAATTATAGATATATCAAATGTTTTCAGAATGAAGATAATGATAATTATAATAATAATGATAATCATATGAGATCTCACATCCATTATCAAGCGCTTGCACACCTAGTAACCAGTGGTCTTTGCTGGAGTCAGAGTGATTATTACTATTATTATCATTTATTTATTTATTTTGTTATTTTGTTATTTTTCAAACATTGAGAGCTACGAAGGCGAGAGTAGTACCATTAAAACTAGTAACCTTCTGAGCTCCAGTCAGAGGCGTAGCCAGGATATTTTGCGCCCAGGGGCAAACTATAAAATTGGCGCCCCGTCGTCCGTGTTTAATTGAATTTTCTTTTACAATAAAATTGTATATGGAAAAACGGTTCACATTTCAATGGACCATTATTTTTAAAGAAGAACCAATATTATACAATTTGTATGTGTTTATGTCCATAGTAGTCATTGGGCAAGCGTATTAGATGACGACTGCCACAGCTGCTGCTGCGATCTTGCTTGTGACCAGTTTTTTACCCTTGTTGTGAAAATTTTGCAAGCCTCATTTTGGCGCCCCTGCACCTTGGCGCCCGTATTTAATTTTCTAGTCATTACTATTCTCAATGCACTTTTGCCAGTGATGAACGAGGCGATTCGTTTCATGCCCTGTATTATAATAAATGAAATTAATGAATTTAATCAATTAAAGCTCTCGTGTCTTAATGAAATTTAAAAAAAATTAACCTGTGAATTTTCATTCTCATTTGTCTCTAAAATATTTTTTTCTCAATATTTTTTGCCCATTTATTTTCGTACATAGACCATGTTTTAAGTAAACGTATATACAGGGTGTCCCAGAAGTCTTGGGCACCTTTTAGTCTTTCCATCTGCGGAAAAATAAATGATTTTTAATAGAAACTGTACCGGAGGAAATTCATTTGCCCAAGTGTTTAGACAGTCAAACTTCGGAATCGTTGTACACGAGTTCGAATCCCAGTTGTTCCATTTGTGTTCATAATTTGACTAATACCCTTGGGAAAGTTATTATTCCCTGCAGCTATGGTTTAACTAGCGAACATTGTGCTATTTTTAAAAAAAAACTTACGTGGTAATTTGGAATAGCATTAAATGAGTTAAAAAAGAAAGGCTGATATACCGTAAAACACAAACAAATAAGTAACATTTTATAGATTTCTTAAAAACTGAAGGTTGCGAGTTTTTAGGGTTTATTATTGGTGTTTTTATATTTCTATTAATTTCGAGGAGAGTCAACGTCTGAATTTGACCAATACATCTGGAAGATTCTGTATATTTTAATTATTGTAATGAAAAAAATTAATAAACTTATTTCCCAAACTTCTATTTTAAACAACAACAATAAAAATATCGCGTAAAATTAATAACGATTGAAATTCTAAATGAATCTCAATTGATATTATAGCAGTAGAATTGTTGTGACTCGTTGGTTTAACTCTTTGGGACCAAATAAGCCGATATAACGGCCCTGGCGACCTAAGACAAAAAAAGACACATTGACATTTTGTCCCCAATATGTTTTTTTATTAAAATGACTCTGAGTGACAAGTTAGTAATTTTGCTGATATCAGGGTCGAAAGGGTTAATACAGTTTTACAATGAAAGGAATCTAATTTAGTATTTTTTTTAAATATCTATCAACGTTGAACTGAGATGGTGGATATTTGTAGAGGAATGTACGTAAAGACCTATGGTAATTTTTGGAGCCTCATAAAGTGCCTTTAGGGATTTGTTTTTAATAAAAATTAAATATATTGCTGTGGCTTTCAACCCTTTTTCTTTACACATGAACAACTTTTCCTTTTTTATTTTTTTCATTTACTTATTAATTTTATTTTATTTATTTTATTTTTATTTTTTTGAGTTGGGCCACTCTATAGATGTTGGACTAGAGTGCGTTTTAAAAAAGAAAGAAAATTTCAAGAATGATATGTCTTGGTATTAAGGGACTGACAAGATTTCTATAAGAACCAAACAAAATCATTCAACCCATAAGATGACCCTAATGCCAAGCTGAAGAGGGACAGCATTAAGTGACCTCGTTTAAAAAACCGAAAGCCTGAGTGAAACGAAAGCGAGGAGGTGGGTTGACATCGTGAAAGCTTTAACTGAAAGAGGATCCGAAATACTGGTCTTTCCCTTAAGGGCTTTTTTTTTTGTCAAGTAGGGGCATTAGGTGTTAGCAAAATAGCTCTACTAACAAATGGTGTTAGAATTACAAGAATTAATATAAGGAGAATAAGTTCCCTAAATTCTTTTGCTACTCAAAGCCCAGGAATTAATTGGGTGCCTGTTGTCAGTATGACTTTAGAGAAAGTCACAGAATTTTTAGTTTCTTGTTCAAGTAAATCATGTTAGAGACATCAGTTTCCACCAGATCACCATAGTTAATTATTCGCTACTACAATAAATATTGTACCAGGAATATCAGGTATTGTACCAGGCTGGTCGACAGTTTTAGTATGATCAGCCGAGCGCCTTACGCATTCGAACTATAAGGCCTTTCTCCTACTTAACCACCTCCCTCACACCGACCAACCATGCTAAAGAAAACTTTTTGATTAGAGTTACCCCTAGGGTGAGGAATGGGAGTCTCAGTTTAATTTGAAATTGAAAAATCTCTATGACAACGGAAGACTAACCCAAGTCCAAACGCTTGAGTAGAGGTCTTCTTTTCAACAACAACAACAAAAGTTTAAGAAAATATATCTTCCAAAATAATTTTTATATTTCAACCCTCACAATATTCATTCTCTCTCATTGTGGGTTTTATAGTCATTTAATTTCCCATCACACTAATCTTTACTGTAGCACCTAAAGATTATTCTTGTCACAAACTTGACTATTTTGCAATTTTACCATTTCTTTTAATTCGTTACTTATTAGTAGGGCTGTAATAATAAGCATTTATTAAAGATTATTCTTTTCACAGACTTGATTATTTTGCGATTTCACCATTTCTTTTGATTTTTCACTTATTAGTAGGGTCACGACAACATACTCTTATTAAAAATATTCTCATCACATCCCTAATTACTAAGGATATAATGAGCTAATTCTTTATTAAAAGAATTTTGTAATAGCCCTAATAATTATATAATTTACTCCTCTTTTTAGTTTAGGTTTTCTTCTGTCTTCTTTCTTCCTACCTGATGTCTCTACTTGTTTTTACACATCATTATAATATTATTATTATTATTATCGTTCCTGTTATTTATATTGTTTGGCTCATCAATTCTTTCTCATCAAAGGATCATTCATTTATCCATCAAACATACTTATATTTAGCAAGTTACTGTATTTCGTCGGGCCTTCTGAGTCATTTTTTGAGGCTTTAGAAATTCAAAGAACTGAGAAACTCGTTAACAATTAGTGACGTTTGCTGAAACACTTTCGAAAAAATAATAGAAAAAAATGAGAAAAAGGATGTTAATTTTTCTGCCTAAAAATCTTGAAAGATAAAGTGCTGTCACAATGATTTAACAGCAAAGTGTTCTAAGTCTAAAACTTTAAGTGGTTACATCTTCGTAAGACCTGCTCGGCCCACTGGCTGGCTGTTTGGTTGGCAGCTTACCTGGACAGAGAGATACCTCATTTGGCAATATTGTTTTTCTTCTCTATTTTCTCTGTAGATTTCCGTCTTCACTTTCCTGATTTTACAGACAATAATTTTCAATTGAAGTGTCTATTTGGTGATAGAGAATAGGACAACTGTGTGTAATATCCTCATTAGTTTATCAATAATAGTTCAGGGTGATATTTTGCAGGTTAATCGAAAACCCTTTTTAAAAAATAAATAGTTTTATGGAAACTAGAGATCAATCAAAAAGTCCCTCGTCTCACTTCAATACTGTCATCTTTAGGAAATAAAGGAAATCTTTTTTGTTAATTCGCGTTTGTGACGTAATAAGTTTCTTGAGGTCATCAGGTTTAGATTTTCTTGAAAACAGAAACATAATAAAAAATAGAAAGATCTTTAAAATGAAAAAAAAAATACTTTTCAGACTGACCTTTAAAGGCAATTAAATTAATTCTTTTTGTCAAATTTGGCCTTGAAAAAAATTCTTATTTGTAAGAATTTATTAAAGAAACGAAATGCAATTTTCTCTGTATTTTCTAATGTCCGTTAAATTTTAATCACTTATTGTGTCATTTATTTATTCTTTCTTTCCAAGATTAACAAAAGCCACTAAGAATAAGATAGAGAGATAAACAGAAAACCAACCAGATAATTAATATTGTTTGTTTGTGTTTCACGGTATAACAATTATTTTAGGTCATTTAATGCCATGAACAATTATTCTATACACACCTAGTTTTTTAATAACAAGATGTTCACTATTTAAACTATAGCTGGAGGGAATTTTTGGGATTCATACCTTTTCCAATGGTATTAGTCCAATTGTGAACACATATGGAAAGAATGGAATTCGAACTCATGTATTACGATTCCGAATCACAACTGCCTACCTACTAGGCCAAATGGACTTCCCCAATAATTAACATAATTTAAAAAACACTTAAATTGAATAAGATCACTTAAATAACAGATGGGTATGGGAAGGAGGATAGAATGAAAGAAAAAAGAATTAGAAACAAAATGCAACGAAAAGAAAATAGGTTAAAGAAAAATATGAAAGTTGGGGGACGAGAACAACATAATTAGAAAGAGAAATGAAAAAGGATAAGAAAGACTGTCTTCCTTCTATTCCCCCAAAAAGGTGGAATATATCAACATTGAAATTTGTCAAGAAAAACAGACAAACCAAAAAACAGGGAAAACCAGAATAAAAAAAAACTTAGAGACAACGATTTTCCAAATAACAAATGAAGTTAAGAGAAGAAAAGAAAAGAAAGATATTAAAAGAAATGATGAACACACGTGAAAAAAATGGAGCATGAAAAAATACAGAAAGCAAGAGAGAGAGACAGAGACACAGAGAGACAGAGACAGAGAGAGACAGAGAGAGGGGAGAAGGAATGGAATGGAATGGAATAAACAGAAGTTAAAAAGAATTACACAAGTTGAAGGAATCATGTTAAAAAAGACGGGAGGAAATTAAGAAAAACAAAGAAAGTTAAAAGATAACAACAAAAATAATAATGGAAGAAATGAGTCAAAAAGGGAGATAATTTAGGAAAGCAGAGAAATTAGTAAAATATTTTTTTTTAAATAATATTGAATTGTAATTTTTAAAGGTTTGAGTGTTGTTTGAATAATAATAATAATAATAATAATAAGAAGAAGAAGAAGAAGAAGAAGAAGAAGAAGAAGAAGATGGGGGATACAAATATTAACCTTTAAAAGAAATATCTTTATTTTTCTTAACTTTACATACTGATCTGAGTACCAATTCCCTATAGCAGAATTGTCTTCTGGCAAAATGCATTTTACTAGCTCAGATGCTAGAAAAGTACTAAATTTTCTTTGTTGTCTTCAATCAAGGAGAGAAAAGGGAGGAGGGGAGTAGGAGAGAGAGAGAAGTAGTGGGAGACAGAGAATGGAAGCAGCATGGAAAAAAAGAGGGTCAAGTAGTTAAAGCACGGTTAAATTTAAACGCGGTTTTGCACGTTAACAAAAGTCCAAGTGAGTTTTATTTTTGTTAACACGCAGAACTGCGTTTAGGGGACCCTAAGCTACACTCTGAACCCGCTAAAGTTAAATGTTCTTTAGGAGCAAAGGCAACGCCATTTTTTCTCAGACTAAATTTAGAAAGTGTCAGTTTTGTTTGGAGTGGGTGCGTGTAGACTCATCACTTCTAGCCAGAATGGTACAGAAATTCCTAGGAAATGGGAGAGTCCGATTCTATAGACCTTGTTGAAGGCCTGGCCACGATACACCAGCATGATTTACGCCCGGTTTTGTTTTTCGACACTCGGCTATAGACTAACCATTTATTTGTTTTTGTCTGGTATATGTTTTATGTATGTTGTTTTGTTTTAGGTTTGTTGTATAGTTTTGTTTGTTACTTGTTTTATTTTCATTGGCCGTGATTCCCTTAAAATAAATTTTGTGAAATGGGTAACATGTCTCTACTATTTATGTTTGCCAATCTATGAAAGCCCTGATGTCTTAAAATTGAATAATAATATCTATCTACTTATAAAAATCAGATATGAGACCATACACCCAGTTACTCTTTAGGAAATAAAACCACAATAGTTATTTTAAATCCTTTTTATAGATACAGCTCTTTAGAAAAAGAAACCACAATAGTTATTTTTAAACAAATGATTCAGATCACTAAAATCTGTATATTTTCAGCACCGCCTTTCTTTAATAAGCTACATTAACTACCTTAGAGAAAGGCGTTTGAAAAAAGCGCTAGAAATGATTACCTTTGAAAAGAAAATCTAATAAAATTTTCTTTGTCCGTATTTTATTTATTTTATATTCAACTACAAAAATAGACACATTCATATCTATCTTTGTAAATGACCGTTTTTGTCAGTTCTTCCGTATATTTAATATATTTGGCACGCTGACGAATTTAATACAAAATATATAAAATAAAAATAAATCCCAATAGATGTGGTATATCCTATTTGTTTTGCAATCATAACGGATCGATTTTAAAAGATTTAGACAAAAAAAATTCAACGTTCAAAAATATTTTACCTTTTCGGCTTGTGCTTTCCTATGTACTTAGCATAATACTCACCCGATGTTTTCGAATTAAGAAAGTTTAAGAAAGTGTGTACCTAAAACCAAATTTATAATAGTCTAGTTCTCCCAGTATACGTAACGGAGGATTTTGTAAACTATTTGATGATATAGGTTTATTAACATTTTAAAATGTTAATGTGTCGCTTATATCCTTTTCGTTTATGTATAATTTTGTTGAGACTTTATTATTCCTAAACAATTCTATGCATTTTTATGTCTTCCAGATGTCGTCTGCTTCCATTGGATCTATTATATTTCCCTTAACCTTTCGAGGGATTAAAATGACAACTTTTTTTTTCATAAATATGTAATTAGATACGAAGGACCGAGACTTGAACCGGGCGTGTCTACGTTGATTTTAACCCCGCGATTTAATATTTATCATTTCCATAGATAAGTAATCAAAAGACCGAATAGTAAAGTAAATTCCTACAATGGAAAAACAACGGAAGCATTATGTTTAGTTTTGTTACTATATTTATATGGTCACATTTTCATGCAGGGAAATCCATTTGGCCTAATGAGTAAGCAAATGAACTTCAGACTTGCTCCCAGTCGTTCCATTTGCGTTCATAATCGGACTAATACCTTTGGGAAAGATATGAAACTCCAAATTCCCTCTAGCTATGGGTTAATAGCGAACATTGTGTTGTTTTAAAAAAATGCGTGTACATACAATGATTGTTCTCGGCATTAAATGACCCAAAATAAATTGAGTGATGCCGTAAAATACAAACAAACAAACATTGTCATTCTTAGTGTGTTCTCCAATGAAGATTCTAAAGTTTCTTTTGTATATCCAAAATTTTGACTTGAAAAATAATCAGCAGTAAAAGTAAAAGCAGTTTAATACTGTCAGAAAATAAATATAATTTTGTAATTAAAAAGAAAGTATTGACAATTCTGTTATAACTACATAATTACTATAATTCTAATCATATATAGCTATTATATATATATATATATATAT
>JAUZSX010168568.1:0-16727 GCA_034780655.1 Idiosepius hallami
ATAAGGATGAGGACAACAGTCCGAATAATAATAACACAAATCTTCAAGCCTCATCCCAAAGATTCCGAAATAACATTTATACTTTATATACTGTTTTTTTTTTTACTGACATGATGAAGTCATTCATAAAAGTGAAAAACTGTATTTAAATTTTTCAAAACTTTATCCAGAAGTGCATAAGTTCTACTTTGTGTATACAGAAAAATAATTTTAAGAATCTTTGTCTATAAAATAATTAAACCCAAGCTGCAATATTAACAACCACTGCTGCTAATCCTTGCTGTTATCGTTTGGATCATACTACCCGTCTTGGACTTATGGTTGAACTTTAACATCTGGGATTATTTGCCATCAATTTCATCTTGGATTTATCTGATTCCATTTTTACCAGGAATAATTGCACGAGATTTAACATATATCTAAAAAATGTGGCAAGGTAGAAGGATTCAAAGTTAGAAGGTAGGTGACCTATGAGAGTTTACTGTACTGCAATTATGAAGCCTCATCTCAAAAAAAAAAAAAAAGAAAAATGAACTTACAATAATGATGTCACCGGGGTTTAAAGAGAGTTCATCATGATTCCTGGCTTCAAATTGGTAAAGAGCTCGGAATTGTTGTTTTTTAGCTAAAATAACAAAATCAAACAAAAAAGAATTATGTAATAAATTTAATTAATAAAAAGAATCTCTGATTAGTCCAAACTTTTTTATAGGGATTTCTAAAAGAAAGAGTCTATGTTAACAAACCCTAAACTTTGGAAGAATGGAATGAAAACATCAGGAATGAAATAAAGGGAGTTAAATCCCAATCCAGAAATTCTGCAATTTGTTATGAATAATGTTTTGGAAAGAGAGCACAAATATGCAAAGCTAAAAATGGCTAACATTTAAAAGATATTATTTTTTTATTAATACAGATTGTTTGAATTTTGCATTTTATTTTTTATATTCCCATGTCTTAGATTGCATTAAAATTACAGAAAAAATATCATCCAAAATAAATTCAAGTTCAAAACCCTTCAGTGACTTTTTGGACACCCATTATTTCTTTTCTAGTAATATTTCATCCAAACAAACAGCTATAAAGTTAAATGTTGTTATGTTGTCAACTCGTACTTTAAATGAGGGTAATTTGTAGAAAACATAATTACATCCGGATACATACCAAAAGTGGGTTGACTCGAAAGAGCCGTGGTATTTGAGGTGCCTGTAGTATCTGTTGCCCAAGTGTCCTGTGTATTATTTTGATCATTAGTTTGATTACCAAAGGCATCCCAGCTACTTTCATCTCCTACATTGTTATTATCACTGCCTGTAACTTGTTCATTATTTGGCATTGAGCTGAAATCAGCATTAAACCAGCCTTCTTGTTTGGTCTCACCAATTTCTTTAAAAAAAAAAAATGAAAATAAAAACAGATCTTTTAATATAAATCATAATAAGATATAAATATAATTATTTATAATATATAAATGAAATTGTCTTTTTGGAAAAGTTACATTGATTAATTAATAGTAATTTACTGAAGTACACAATTTGTTAAAAATATTTTAACTTATAATTAATAAATTTTTTGTATTTAAAAACAGTAAATAAGTTAGCAGTTTTGCAGTTACGGCCGGGTAAATTTCAAATATGGTGTCTAATTTTTGGAAGGTAAATTTTGTGTCCACACCATCATGTTTTGGTTTAAATAAAATAAATGAAACGAGTAAATTAAATGAAAAATCGTCATGACAAGTGTTGTTTTTGTTTTAATAAATTGAATGAAACCAAAAAATTAAACGGACAGAATAGTAAAATTTATTTCAGTGAAAATTTACTTATTTATTTAATTTGTTGTTTCTTTCTGTAAAATAAATTTTCTCTGAAATAAATGTTACTAATTTGTCTGAGTTTTACATATCAACAGGATGTTTTAGTTTTTTTTTTAAATAACTATAGTTATTTCTTTTTCTAAATAATTACAGGATGTAGGATCTCAAACAACTACAATTACCTGATTTTTTAATAAATATATATATATATATATATATATATATATAGGCATATCTCCTCAGAACTTGTCAATATAATACTGGGGATGAAGCAGATAATTTTTAGATGAAAATATAATTTTTTAAAATTAATCTTACCTTGAATAGATTCTTCAATGCTGCTTCTGTAATGAAAATATGTAAAAAGAAATTTTTTCTTAAACAAATACAAAAATTACTTAAAGAAAAAAAATTTAGGACTTTCGATAAACCAAATAAAATAACATTTAAAACATTTTTCTTATAAACCAAATATATATAATTTTTTTTATTTCAACGTGACAATTTTCAGTCTTTTCAATTATATGAGTAAATACTATAGATAAAGATATTAATTAAATATGTAAACATCTTGTCAATTTTGCAAGATTAAATATTGCATATTGAGCCCTAGCGCCTTTACAGTCAGGGGGTTAGCTGACTGTTTCAGCTGCAATTCAAGAATAAGTCAGAATAGAAATAAAATACAAAGAATGATAGGACAGGTGATGTTTTTGCTTTTTTTTTATTAGATTAGAATTGACGGAGCAAATATATAGTACTGAAGTTAGAACTAGAGTTAAATGCCCCTAATAATCGCAAGCAACTTTTTAAGGTAATAACAGACTTCTATCAGTATTTTAGAATGCCTCTCAGATGGCTAGAAATATTAATGAGGTGTTTGGTGAGAATGTATCGAATGAATGAACTGTGTACTGATGGTTTGAAAGATCTTGGTCTGGTGATTTCAGTCTTAAAAACCAACCCCATGGTAGGTCTGTTTATGATCAATTCTAAATTGGACAGTTCAATCTCAAAGGCCTAATATTTAAAAGGGTTCTCTCCACATTAGTCACTCTTATTAATGATTTTCAAAATGTCTATCAGTAATAATGATTGTTTGTTTGAATTAATGAAAATGCTCATGAATGTTGAATGCCTCATTCATTTAAATCATTTAATTAAATTCATTTAAATACCTTTGAACTCCATCCTTGAATTTGTCTGGTCGTGAATTTTTAGGTCCTGCTTTCTTTTGGTGCAGTTTCTTCATCAAATCACTTTGCAATTCAGTCACTTGTCGGTTCAGACCCTAAAAGAAATTTAAAAAAAAACAAATTTTAAATACAATAAAACAAACATGTATTGAATTCCCAATAATTTCATTCATTTGCTTTTTTAAACAAAAAAAAAAGACTCTGCATTATTTTATCTAATTAAAAACAAGTTAATATTTTTCTAGTTTTTATTGGAAAGTAAATCATTTAATGTTCAATTATTATAGCTAAGTAAAAATTCCTTTAGTAAGATTGTTAAATTGTTTTAAGTAAGAAGATTAGGCAGTGAATATAATAGAATTTGGAATTTGTTATAATCTCTTATACTTCTAAAAACTCTGTGGAGGACTGTACTTGCTTGTCTGCACACAATCCAACACAGTTTCAACCTAATTCTAATATAATAATTAACTTCAAGTTCCAGACAACTGTTTTGATTTTCTGGCTCTTATTAATGACATTCAAATCTCAATTGAGATTCAAACCTGCAGACCATATTGTGCAAAACAAACCTTCTAATGACTGGACCAAGACACCGTTAAGCGTTCATAATGACAATTTTTATGATTTTTTCTTAATTGTAATAGACCAATTTATATTGTTGGCGTATCCGAGTATTGTGTCCTTTCATCATTGGGGTGGGTGCATATATGATACATGGCTGTACAGTCAGATTCTATGGCGGATGAGCTGCGGACAGTGTTCACAGAGGAGGGTAGACCAATCTATATACCAACTATATAACACACTGAACTATTTCTTAAATACCCAACATGTCATGGGTAGTCTAGCAGAAAATAAAATTGGGCTTATTCCCAGAAGAAAGATTATTATCTAAAATAATACTTATGCTGATTAAATAAAAACAAAACCGGTTATAGATTCAGATACTTGATTGCCAATTTATTTATTATAAGATAAAAGTTGGGCGCTTTTGCAGAACAAGCAAATGGAGAAATATTTTTTTGCTCGGAGACTTTGCACCTGTTGTAAGACAGCAATTTGATTAGCTAGGATTAGGGTTTAGGGTTTGGCAAAATTCCATTTGCTTGTTCTGCAAAAGTGCCAAAAGTTGTTTTTTTTTTCTTAAATATTATCATTAGGAAAAAAATATTTTTCTACAAGTCAAGCTAGAATAATTTTTAAAAATACTAAATTTAATTAGTAACATTATAAGCAATACTTATATAGATAAAATATAAAGGACTAAGAGATAAAAAGAGTAACATGACCCCATCTCAAATCAATTAAGGGACTTGGGTTTTGAAAAAAATAGTTTGTAGTAAGATATTTGCCTGCACATAAACTGACCCCCAAATTCTAGACCCAAAATTATGAATTCCAGATATTGTAACACGACAATTTCATCAGAGACATCCCTAAATATAATTAGTCACTGCAGGGTAAAACATTTTTTAACCAGACATGTTTGTTGTTTTGTTTTTTTCAAATTTAAAAAAAATTCTTGACTTGGCTTCTATGTAAGGAAATATGGTAATTTAAGTTTTTTACAAAAAACAAATTGTTATAATTGTTTTTAAGTTAATCATTAATCATGTTTTTCTTACAAGAAATGTTCACAAGTCAGGCTAGCAAATATAAAAAAAAAAGATATTATAAAGTCTTTAATAAAGACTTACATTCAGTTCTGCCGTAGCATTTTCAATATCCATAAGTTTTAGCTTGGCTTCTTTTTCCATTTCATCAAGTTCTCGTTTGAGTTTTTCAATTGCATTCTTCTTCATTTCAACTCCATGAGATAAAGTTCGATGCATTGTAGCTAAAACAGATTATATCATTATTATATCATTACATGATTCAAAGTAGCATTGGTAAGGAGAATCCTCATTACATTATACAGGGTGTTAAAAAAGTTACTGTTCACTATGGATCTAAAGAGATTTAAAAAACTAATAAACATTAAATTTTATTATGAAACATTTAGACAATACAATTTTGACCAATAAAAAAGGTTTTATTTATTTAAAATATCAAAGCTTATCTTAAAGGACATGCCGTAAATGTCATCTATTGGGATTATGACATTATTTTCTACTGCAAACCAAGTTTTTGGACAGCCTATATAAATAATTTTGTAGCTAAAAATTTATCAAACTAATATAAACAATATAATTCAGCATTTACACAACGTAATATTTATTGAAATATATAATCCATATAGATTGATCAGTAAAAAAAGAGTTGTTTTTTTTTAAAATGAACTCATATATGAAATTTTCTTTAAAGAAACAAAAAAAAATACCAGTTTGTTGTACATAAATATATTCTTTTATCTTGTTTTTAATCATTTCTTTCTCTTCTTTTATTTCTATTATTTAATTTGTTTACCAGATTTTAAAAGATTAATGGAGTATTTATGTAAAAACTTACAAGCAGGAGTTGATTCAACCCCATGGTAGGTCTGTTCATGATATTGTACAATAAATTATGATCAATTCTAAATTAGACATTTCAATCTCAATGGCTTAATATTCAAAAGGGTTCTCTCCACGTTATTCACTCTTACTATTGATTTTCAAGATGTCTATCAGTATTAATGATTGTTTGAATTGATGAAAATGTCCATGAATGTTGAATGCCTCATTCATTTAAATCATTTAATTAAATTAATTAAAATACCTTTGAATTTAAATAAAACTTACAAGAAGGAGTCGATCCAGCGGTTTCAACTTTGAGATTCAGTTGCTCTTTCTGTTGTTGCAGTAACAAATACTTTTGACTGAGATCCTAGAACAAAAAAAAGGTACATCTTTTAGTCAAGCCTTCTGTTATAAACAGATATTGTATTTATTGTGGGAACTTAGGGTATGGTTACAAAGAAAATAAGAAACAAAGAAATAACAATAAAAATAAAAGATAAAAACTATTATATTCAAGATTGAACAATAAAATGAATGATGATAATAATTCACGTTTTTTGTTAAAATCAATGAGTTTGGAGATTATAAAATATATACAAAATTTTGCCTTTCGCTTGGAAAGTGAGGAGAGAGTAATTATATTTGTCTCAGATTGATCAGCAAGAGAAAAAAATGCTTAAAATTTAACTTACAAAAAAATAAAAGGTAAAAAAAAAGAAACAAGCTGCCCCCCCTCCAAAAATCAGATAAACATGAAATATTACATGCCACATGCATTTAATATGACACTTTTTAAAAAAATTTTGAGTGGTTTCCTACTTCTATTATCCTCCCCTGTGTTATTCATTCAATGAACTCTTCTGCTTTCTACTGGTTTCATTCAAACTCTGAAATCTAAATATCTTATAACTCAAGAGAAATCATAAAACTGTTAATTTACTTATTTACCCTATGGGGGTAGATTATCTACATGTTATAAAAAACTATGTCTACCAATAAAGGGTATTCTTTAGATATTTTGGACTGAAGCTTTGATTGAACCTATTACCAACAGATTATGTTTGTTTTGTTTTCAGGCATATCATTTTTTAGATCATTTAATGCTGAAAACAATCATATTTTTCCATGCATAGTTTTTCAAAAGACACAATGTGTACTACTTAACCCATAGCTGGAGAGAATGTAGAGATTTATTAGTCAAATTATGGTCCAATTCTGAGTGCAATGGAATAACTCATATATTATGATTCTAAAGTCTCACTGCCTACCCACTGGGCCAAGTGGACTTCCCCATCTGCATATTAACATCATTAGAAATTGTATAAACTGATATCTAAGACTACCATTTTGGTAGACAAATTCAAGTAATACATAGAGCTAAAAACCACAACAGCTAAAACTAAAGATAATAGTAGCAGTTTAAAAAACTGAATCAGAAGATTTATTCTAATAAAAATAGGGTTTCAAATTGTAAATTTATTATCTATGTCATACATTCCTCTTATTTTCTTACTAATTAATTCTACTAATAAGTATGATGATGATGATGATGGCATCCGTTCATCTCTAGGGACGATGGAAATGAGCCCCGTGTTGGGCTGGAACAGCAGCAGTAAAGTAGCCTTCCAGGGCGCAAGGCCTAGGCTAAGTTTTTTGGGGTCTCTGATTCTGCCCATTTCTCAGTACTCCCCTCTCGGCCCCAAAGGAGAGCAGTACATTTGGCACCAGGTTGGCTGCAGAAGCTACCGGAACGAGCTGAGTACTGTTTCGAACTGTCTTAGAGACTCCAACTCCGGATTTTCTTTCAGGGTTTATTCCCTTAGCCTTTCCTGAGCTCAGGTGATCCAAAAGGCAGTAGAAGTTTGTACTTCAGAGTTCTCCTTCTTCTAGATGCCTGTCTTCCCAAAGACTTAGGTGCATCTACCCAGTGGGTTTTGATAGCGCCCCCAGATACTAACCTGGGTATTTTCCTGTCCAGCGCAAGATACAGTACCTGGTATTCATAGTTGGTCACCAATTAACTACTGACCAGGCTTGACGTTGCTTAACTTCGGTGATCTGACGAGAACCGGTGTCTCAACGCAACTTGACCATATATATAATAAGTACACAAGATAAATAACAGTATGATTCTAAATTTGGGAGAGATAAATGTTCATTTAGTTGTTCCACATTCCAAGACAAATAATTTTAATATTTTTAAATCAGTTTATAAAACACTCACTTGTAATTGAAGCTGAAATCTTTCAATATCTGCTAATTTCAAATCTCGAGATTGTCGCATCCGTTCAATACTTGTAGTGAAATCAGCAACACCGTTTCGAACTTGAGTAATTTTTTGCGCTAATTCTATCTTCTTTCCTTCCTTAAAAAAAAAACAATACATCAAAAAAATTCAATATATCAATAAATATTTTAAGCAATAGTAATAATAAAAAAAAAAATTAATTAATATATCTATATTTTGTTTTGGCCCTAATGAGTTGTACTATCCCCTAAGCCTCATCAACACGATGCACAAAATAAATATATAAGTCCGCAAGGATTGATACTCTAAGTAATTATTATCTTCATCATTAAAATATTGTATATAAATAAGGACAATTGAAAAAAAAAAAAAACCTTACCAAAGCTTCAAGTTCACACTTGAGGTTTGTACTCTGTGACTTCAATGTTTCCAGCTGTTCATATTCGCGATTTTTCTCAGACAAAAGCTGTTCTTTACGTTGCCGTTCCCATTCCATTTGACGCTGACGCTCTAATTCTCTCCTAGCAGCCTACGGTATTTTTAAGGAAGAAATTGAAGGGCAGATATTTATTAAAATCAAACTCATTATATACAGACTATTTCTAGTATGACAATCCTTATCAGTATTACAATATTGAGATTGTTTTGATAAACTAAAATGCAATGAAAGGTTTCATGGCCAAATCACATAATGCAAGTTGATGTTGCAATAAACATTTCTGCTCTGTATTTATGTGGATATCATGCATAAGTGTTTGTGAATCTATACATAGATTCATTAAGTTTATTTTTTAATGCCATAACACTCTTTCTATAGAAATTTTCATTTTATTATAAACTGCGCTATTTAAGTTGTAGTAAAATAGTTAAAGTAATGAGTAGTAAACAGTCTGATTAGGAAAAGCAATTACACAAACATAACACGTTGAAGTCAACAGTTTAGTTTGATTATTGAAAGTAAAAGTAAATAGCAGAACAAAACCTTCAATAAATTAACCAAATGTCTTTAACAACACAAATAAATATTAATCAATTCACAAATGTCTCTGCCTCTTCTTTCTAATTCCTCATTCATTAAAAAAACTGCCAATCCTTCCTTTCTGCAGACAACGACAACACAAAACTTTTTTTTTTCTCCCTTTACATCTTGTTCTTTAATCCCTCGTATGTTTGTTTATATCAGCTGGTGCAAAAACCTCCCTCTGTTTCTTCTTCACATATTCACAACACCACAACCACAATACGACAATTTCAGTAGTTAATGTTGGGCAACATCACATAAGTAAAGCTCTTTCCGAAGAAAATGCGCCAATTCAAATCTCACATTAAAGTGAAATAATTAGAGGCATTGATATCAATCTATGTTAAATATTTTCAAATCATTTTTGCTTTGAACCAAAATTAAACTGGTATAAATCAATGAGTCAAAATCAGTTTAAAATTGATGTTTTTGAAAAAAAAGTATTTTCAACCAATGTAGACTACACTCAGTGTCTGGGTGGGAAGTTTTGACTAAATTTTTTTGGGCAGTTTTTTAGGTTGGCTATTTTAAGCAAGGCGACTTAGAGAGTAACCTAAAAGTAGTGCTTAAAAAAAAGGGCTTTCAGTTTTAATCCAATTAAAAACTCCTTATCTTACTTCTCTTTGTTCCATCATTTTCCTTCTTTGTTCTTCTCTTTCTCTTTCTAATTCACGTTGTTTTTCTAATTGACGTTCCAACTCCATTTGACGTTTGCGTTCTTGTTCAAGGCTAGAAAAAACAAACAAAAATAAAAGATAAAAATATATATTAAAAAACAAAAAAACAATTTTGATGCAAAAATAAAAAAAAACAAAAGCTTATCAGAATGAGGCATAAATTTTAATGTTTTTGATTATTTGAAATATTCGGACTTTTACTCTCAACCTTGACTAAAGAATATTTAATAGAGATTGACATGGTACTAAATTACTATTTACATGGCGGTGTCATTTTCGCTTTCTCTTCCCCCTCATCATCAGACACAACACATAAAGCCATCAACACTTTGACAGTGAGTCATTGGTAGCATTATTACCAAAGTAATCCAAATCTAAAAAAATTACTGATTACATGATTTAAATACTCTTGATTCTATCATCTGTTCCTGAAAGTATTTGGGATAATGGATTAAACATCCATATTTTACAGTTTCTTTTTAATAACTTCATTTTTTTTTCAACTTTTGTGTCTTGGAATAATTGTTATTATTGGATTTGTATGGAACTGCTTAGTTGTCCACAACTGCATGGATTAGGATATGGTTCCTTGGATTAGAAAAAAAGTGGGTTATTAGATACACAAAGGCACAACTTTGTCCTTTTTGCCAAACAAGCCTGGTTTCTTATCCCCAATATCACTCTGCGCAATCTCAATCTCAGCAAAACAAAATACTTTCCAAGAGAAAATGTTCAAGACAGGGAAAGCAGATACTTTTCCTCTTTTTAAATGAAAAAAAAAAGGAAAAAAACAGCCTCTCCCATCATGCACTGCCTTCCCATAATGCACTTTAAATGACTTAGCCATTCTTTCCTTTTTCTTTGCGATTAAGTGAAATAGGCAAGTCATTTACATATACACCACAATTTGCCCAATTCATTTTTAAAACAAATTCTCAGATTCTTCATAAACCTAGTTTAAATCTTGTAGTTTAGTTCCAATATGTACTATATAAGAAAAATTATAATTGTAGCTCTCCAGTCTGTGTGTCAGTTGACAAGTGTTACCAAAATTCCATAAACTATTAATTAGAAATCAATTATACTAATAAAAGTACTTTTTTTTCATACTTAGTATTTTTTAGTATCAATTATGGCATATCATAGCTTTCTTTGGGATATGACAACTTTAACTAATAAATAATCATTAATAACAACTTTAACGAGATTCCAAAGAAGAAAAAAAAAAAAGAATATTTTTTCAGATTTTGCTGGTAAAATGGCTTTTTTGGTGACATTGAAGAAAAAAAAAAAAAAATCTTTAAATAAATTTACCGTTGCTGTTCTCTTTTTTCATGTTCTTTTCGTTCTTTTTCAAGTCGCAATTCCTCTTCTCGTTTCAATTGTTCTTGTAATATTGCACGGCGCCTTTCCAGTTCTGCCTGACCTTTTTCAAAGTTTTCTTTCCTTCGATCCTCAAAGGTCACTTGAAAGATTAAGAAAAATAGAAATAAGTAAAAAATCGATGAACAAAAATCATTTGTTCCTTTCTCTTCTAAATATATAATCCAATTTAGTGTAAACACCTTAAAGACACATACTGCTATCATAAAATACAAATTCCATTCACTGTCCAGGTTAACTTAGATGATTCAAGGAAAAAGTGGAGTTGTACTTAATTAACTTTACATCTATAAAAAAAAAAGTTTTTCTTAATTCATCACTTTAAAAATAATAGAACTATGGTCTGACTCAAATTAAATATATATACGTATGAAATTTTTTAACTTAAAAATGTGAAACTTTTGAATCATTTTTGGTCTATGTTTTTCTCCATTTTCTCCATGTTTCTCTCCTTCTTTCTTATTGTGTATGATCGCAATGAACTGATCAAATAGAAGTTAAACAGAAACAAATTAGAATCAGCCAATCTGAGAGCAGAATAAAGACAGGACAAAGACAATAACATCTACAAAAAAAGTCAAACTGTCTCAGTGCCAGATTGTCACTGTTACTGACACTTGTTAGATATTTTACCATTGACTTTATCTTGGATTTTTTCTTGTTGGATAATTTACCATTTTGGACTTAATTACCTACATAGTTGGACTTTGATATCGTTAAACAATTTCATATTGGATTTATTTATTTAACTATATTTTCAGACTTTGATTGGATTTAACTTGCCCCATTCTTACCAGGAAAAATGGTGCAAGAAACTTTAACAGAAACTGAGTTATGAAAAATATTAAAACATTACCTAATTCATCTAATTTTCCTTCTCCATTGGCTGATGGTGGAGGCGATTGTGCCATTCCCATTTGGCCAAGTAAATCACTAAATGCATCTTTCTGTGGTCCTAAAAAAAAAAAAGGATAAAAGGTTTGTCTTTTTCAGTCTTCAAAAAAATAAAATAAAATAAATAATCAATAAAGATTGAATTCTACAGACAGGATTCATAAACTCAGCATTCCAAACCAATTTTTTTGCTGATAAAATATTAATGAATTATGTTTGAAATTAAATTAAATGAGACATTTAATTAAATTATTAGAACTGCTATAGCAAAAGCGTGTCAATGTCGTCTGAGGGCAAGCTCGTGTTGAATGTGTTTTGTAGTTGAAGTGTTGCTATATTTTTTGTAGTAAGTTTTGTCGCTGGTTTGTTGTTCTTTGTTGGTCAAATATTAAAATCCACGTAGTGTCGGGTGCACCGGTCTTAGGAGGAGATAGACGAATGCTTATGCGCTTAGATGTTGTGTTCTAGACATTTGAACTCATCTGTCTCATCATTCAAATCTCACGGTAAGAAAAATCCCCCTCTGCCGTAAATGTGTCTCTAAGTACTGTCAAAAACAAAAAGGTGTCCTAAGCCAGTCTGCTACACTGCAAACATTTGAACTTAGAAGTTTTGACTGGTAGAGGCATCACTGAAATTTTGCCTTTGTTTAAATGCTAACAAGTTTTTTTAATAAGGTAATACTGAAGATTAAATTTTGACTAAAATAGACACTACACAGTAGGAACAAACAATAAAAATAATTAGAATATTTGACATGAAAATAACAAGAATATTTAAAGTAAATTTCTTCAATGCAAAATTCGATTTGAATCACAATTCCATGGAGTAATTGATATTGAACAAATCCACAGTTCTACATGTCTATGGTTAAGAATCACTTAGCTTTATTAAGAAACATAGGAAGAAAATCTTATGGCAGAATCATAAAATGCCTTTTCAATCATACTATCTCTACTTATTAATGAAATGGTCGAAATAAAGGGGTTTTTCGTAAACTTTTATAAACTCAGAAGTCTAACTTGGATTGGTGCTGGACCAAGTAGATATACCCTTTAATTCAAATTTTTTCGTTTTTAATAGTATTTCCATCTTGATTTTCATTTTTCGATTTTTACCAGTAAATGACCCCTTTTTTGTAATTTCATCACCATTTTTCATAGCATTAGTATGAAATTGCAGGGTTAACTGCCACATTACTAAAAAATATGACAATGTGTCAAATCTCAGTTTTTGGCTCAATCAAATAATTACAGACAAACACAAACATTTTAATTTTCTAATAATAATAAATTTCTAAAAAATATTTAAAAAAACAGGTTAAAAAAAATAGGCTAAAAAAATTGAAATACCAGGAGTGCTCGGTTGTGATCCACTGGGTCCTGAGAGACTGCTAGATCGACTGCCTCTGCCTATGCTCCCAGGGTGGAGACTTGGAGGTAGTTTGTTCGGCAAAGGCTGACCTGAACGGGCCACTTCAATTAGATGCAAGGCTATACAAAATTCATCACAGGAAAGCTTTCCATCACTATCTACATCTGATAAATTCCTAGAAGAAAAAGAAAGAAAGAAATTCTTAAATTAATAGAATCTAATTTTTTAATGTCTAATGAATTCAGTAGAATTTTTTAAATGTGAACACAACAATCAGATCTTGGGAAGATAATTATAATTTGACATATCAAATGATATTTATATATAACTAATGAGTTACATATTTTTTCCAGCTTAATATTAGGAAAGGAAGTCCCCTTGGCACAGTAGATAAGCCTTTGCTATACATTTTAGCTCATATCATAGTTAAAAGTATGTAACCCTCTTATTCTCTCTAATTAAGGACTAAATCATGCAATTTGTTTTCTTCAAATAATGTGTAAAAAAAAATAATGGTTTCTTTGAAAAATGATTCATCTTGACATTAAATGAGCAAAAGTCTACAAAACCAAATAATCAATTTATTATTAGTGTTAAATCCTTTTTGAACTGAATGGATTTAATATTGATTGATTATTTTTTGCATTTGTTTTTTATTTTATTTTTTATGGGATGAGATTATTAAAATGCTGCTTGAATCGGTCAGTATGAACTTTCTGAATCATTTGTTTTCCTTACAGTTAATAATAATTACAAACCTGGCGAGATTACTTTTAACACTATTCTGTATATACTTACCAAATCTGTGCAAGGATTGGTTGAGGTAAGCCAGAATTTAAAAGTAAGGGTCTTGCATCAACACCTGAAAATTACAGGAAAAAAACAATACAAAATATATTTCTAAAAATATCTTTATAATATAGAATTTGTGCAACTTTATCAGGTTTCATCATCAACTCTTATAAAGATATGGCTACTTTAACAAATACTCTTGTAAAAATATTAGTAATGAAAGAGAAGGAATATTAAAATGAGACAAGAATAATGAACAAAAATTACATACAATTTAAGCTTTCTTCATATCTAGAGAATCATTCCAGTATTTAAGAAAATGTATGTAAATTTCAAGGTTTTCAAGTGAACTTCCTATTTCATACATTCTTAATTCTCAATGGTGAAGAGGAAATTGGTTTCAGTATAGAATGTTATTCTTATTCCATTATTAAAAAGCAGAAATGTTTCTGATATTTGGTATATTTCTGATTTTTACTTTTCCATTCTAGCATTCATTTAGATGGTTTATAAAAATTGAATGTCAACTCATCCCATTCAGATAATACCCTAACCCTTCTTAAAGAGAGAAAGAGATTTGGTTTAATGGTTCCTGTCCAAGGTGCCTTAAATAAAAATACTGAAAAACTTAGAATTCTCACAAAGTCAGGGGTGGGGAGGAGCGATCTGTCACAATAACACATCAATCTGAAATTGTGCCAAATTTTTTTAAAGTTTACCTGCAATAAAACCTTGTTTATTTCGATCTTGGGTTGCAAACATTTGGATATATTTCTGTTTATTTTGAGGAGGAATAACCCATGGAGAAGGCGCAGGACTTGGAAAAGAAAAAGAAAAAAAAACATGGTAATCAAAATACACAAAATATCTTTCTTAACATAAACAGAAACAAATGAAGCATGCATGGTCCCCCGTTAGTGCACAGTGAATGGAGCATAAAAAAAAAAAGACATACATAATTATATTTTAGACAAAAACGTTAAATAACCTGCGAAAAGGATATTTTTAAACCCAAAAAAGCTCAAGGGGACGCAAACAGAATTTTATAACATTCAGAAATACTGAATGTTGTTTTATATATTATCTTGCTACCATACATTACAAAAGCCCATAATATAACATCTTGCCACAACAATTCAACTCGGTGAAGCTTAACGGCCGAGCAGCTGTTTTTTTTTTTTTTTAAAGCTTTAACTTTAAACCTCAGCCAGCAAAACATTTTCACTGATGCTCAAATTGCAAATCGGGCCTTAACGTAAATGAAATTCGGTGTCAAGTTCCGCTAGAAAAATCTTTGAACAGCAAACCGATGCATTGAACTGAACATAACAGAAAACAATTTACCTTTGATTCATTGAGAAAGATCCTGATCTAACTTGTGCATCAACTGGGGGTGACATGATAGGGGCTTGGCCTATCACAGGAGCAGGAGCTGCGCACAAAAATAGGATTTATCAAAAAGTAGGAAAATAAAATGTCATAACAGCTAAAAGTAAAAGAGAAAAATCAGCAATAAAAATTGGAAAAATTAACTCAACAGGATTTAATTAGAATTTGTGAATTAAAAACAATAGAAAAATTGAAGGCCAAAGGCTGAATATAAGAGAATAAAAATGAGAAAGAAGATGTCAGGTTGAGAGCATTTAAAGCAGAGGTTTTCAAACTTTTTTGTCACCGCCCCATTCATCGCTGGACGAAAATTCCATCGCCCCCGTCTTTCAATATTTAAAAATATTGAAAAGAAAAATTTAATGTTTTTTAATGAAACATGTTTGTATAACTGGTCTATTTGTAAAACCATAGAGTTACAAATTTTGAGCACTCTACTTTGCAATACAGCAAATACCTTTGTTCTCTAACCACATTAAAAAGCATGGATAATACCGAACTTGTATGTATACACACACATTATATATATATATATATATATATATATATATATTAAAAGTCAGAGATGGTTGGTCCGAGAGAATAATTAATAGTTTGGAAAAGAAAAAATAGGAACGTTTTGTTGATAATATTTTAATTTTGATGTTATATATACATTGTGCTACACATGTTTTGAGTCTTGTTGACTCTCTTCAGGCGAAAGAGTTTTATGTTAGATTAGTTAAACTTCAAGAATTTTATTTTTGCAAAACTCTTTCTGTTCTATGCTGCCCAAGTTTTTGTGTTTATAAAAATTCACACTTTCTAGCATCAAATATCCTGCATGATGCATTTAAAATAAATGCACACTTCCTAGCAAAAATGTCCCGCATGATGCATTGAAAACACAAACAAACAAAAACCAAATAAGATTAAAGTAAATGGTTAAAAACATTATGGGTTTCTTTCTTAACTCAATTGTGATAGCCACAAAAATCTACTCCTATATACAAGGTCAATAGTTATCTAGATAAACAATGAACCCATTCCCACCTAATACTGAAAAGACAAAACAATTAAACTAACAACAAATCCACCCTGAAAGAAAAGAAACATCATAAATCATGTTCAATATTTCAAAAATAGAGCATTTTAATAATAATAACAATAAAAGAATGAGCAAATGTAATTTATAACAGGTGTCCAATCACTGATGAAGTGCACTATTTAGAGCAAAAGATTCCACATCAAGTTAAATAATAGAAGAATGGAACTGATTAAATCTAGCTATTTTTAATCAGCCACATTCTATAATTAACTAAATAATCTCATCATTGAGGCATTTTCTTGCTCCTAATGATCAAGACTCAGCATTCTGGAGTTGGGCAAGTAGTAGAACAGCTAAACATACACATATATATGTATATGATATTTACTTGATCCAGTACAAACCTAAGTTAGGCACAAGGCCATTTTTACGTGCTCTGTATAACTACTTAAAAATGGCTGTGTGTGTG
>JAUZSX010168677.1:0-16722 GCA_034780655.1 Idiosepius hallami
TATTATTATATTACTTATTATCTGGTATATATATATATATATATATATATATATATATATATATAGTCTTCAATGGGAAATGAGGCAAAAGAATTGAATTTTGTATCACAAGAAAAATAGCTAAAACGATATGGATTGAAAAAATTCTAAAACAATTGCAAGACGAAACCGTATTATAAACAAGGCATTGCTATTGTACGTAAATTCCAAATTCATAATAGGGTTTTTTTTATTAGGGTGGGTGACATCAGTTTGTTTCTGTCGGGCAGTGGCCGATGCCGAGGTTATTAGATAAGCAGAAAATAGCTATTTTCGACCCGGAAAACACATGAATTTAGACAAATCGAAAGCATACATAAATCAATACGCCTCACATATGAGTGTTGGATAGTTTGCAAGTAATTGGCTATACTTTTTAAGTATAGAAACTGTACTTATCTTTTCCATAAGCTAGGCAACATCAGACTGTGTTTGCAATCAGTCGGCTATTTCTTAAAACCGTACTTATCTCTGTGAAGTAGGCTATTCTTAGTCAATATGCCAATTTTCATACTGCGTTTTGGTAAATGGTCATTTTGGATTTTCTAACCTCTTTGATGTATAACATTTTGTCTTCATTCAATTCTCATGATAGTAATTTTTAAGGGACTATATTTTCTGCAAATAAATTTTGTTATTGTATAAAACCAAATAAAAGTTTCAATGTTTGGACATTCCTCTCATTATTCTCCCGTCTTTTTCAAATCCTTTTTTGCTACAAAAAATATCGGAGGTTTCTGAGTCCTTTTTTTTTCTTTTTTCTTTTTTATTTATTTTTACGAGCATTCAGAAAATGTCGGCATTGGAGATGACAGAAGGAATGTAAGTCATTTTTTCTTCTTTTCTAGAGTTGAGCCATTGTTAGTGCAGGTTAGGTGGACAAAATGGCGCCAGTCTTTGCACACCAAAGAACCCAGTTATTGGCAATCGTCTGTATTTGGCAACGTGGACAATGCGAGATGATAGTCAAAGAAGTCCGTTCATTATTCTATTTGAAGTAATTGTTATCCACAACGAATGCCATCTTATTGGCCGATGCCGTTTGCATTAAACTTTATTGTTTTTTCTCTTCTGTTCTTCCTCGACTTCAGTAAATCCAGTTCGAACCTCGTACGATTTGTAAAAATCTTTTACCTTATTTTTTTTATGTTGTTGTTCTTATCATATGTTTTTTTATCTTTATCGTTTTTCATTCGTCCTTATATGTTTTTCATTCTTTTCTTTTTTTTTTCTTACAGCCGATACATTTTCCTTTAAGTCCTTAAATTTTGTATCTTGTTGTTTTCTATTTTGTTTTTTCATTTATTTATTTATTCTCAGTGTTCTTCACTTGGTTTTCTTCCTAGCTTTTCTTTTCTTTTTCTCCGTAATTTTTCTCTCTCTTTCATTCATTCTACTTTTGCTTTCTGTTTTTTGTAAATTTTCTTCTTCTACTGTTTCTTATTTTTTAACTTTCTCCTCATGACCATCATCTTATTATTATTAATCCTATTCTTTTTCCTCTTCTTTGTGTTCTTCATTTTTTTCTTCAACTTTTTATTTAATGCAAAAAGTACAAAAACATCCATAAAACATATTTTAAAGCAAAAAACATCGGCGAAGTAATTAAAAAATCAAAACCTCACCAAATCATACAATATTAGAAAGAAGCAAACCTGTTCAAATTTGTCTAAAAACAAATATCAGCGAAGTATTTATATATAAAAAAACTACTGACAAAACAAGCAAAATAAAATAAAAAATAAACGAATAACTACAAAATCAACATTCATAATAGAAACTTAAGAGAATAAATAAAATACTATTCTGGCATTAAATGGCCCCAAAAGTGGTTGATATGCCGTTAAATCCCAAATTAAATCAAATCAACTTCTTATTTAAAACTTTCTTTTTCATCTTCTTTTTTTCTTTCTGCTGCTCTTTTCTAAGTTGTTACCATTTTCATCTTTTTCTTCTTCTCATTGGTCTTTTTCTTCTTTATCTTCTTTAAAATTTTCTTTTTCTTTGCCTTATAAGCCTTCTTCATATTTTTTTTCCTTCTGCTACTTTTCTCTTTTTCGTTAACATTTTGTTTCTTTCTTCTTCTTTGTTTTTCTTTTTTGTCTTCTACTTTATCTTCTTTTTCTTCTTTTAATTTTTCTTCTTCTTTAAAATTTGTTGTTATTTTTCTTCTTCTCTTCCTTTTTCTACTTTTTTATTCTTTAAAATTTTCTTCTTCGTCTTTTTTCTTCTTTTTCTTCTACTACGTTTTTTCCTATAATTTAATATTGTCTTATTTTCCTGTTGTTCTGCTTCTTGTTTTTCTTTTTCATTTCCTTCATCTTTTTTACTTCTACTTTATTCCTCATTCTTTAAGATTTACTTCATAGTCCGTCGCTATTTAAAATTTCAGGTATTTTTCTCTCCTCACCCTCATTCTCTCTTCGTTTCTTTCATTCATTCTTTCATTTATTTTTTTCATTATCATTCATTAATTCTTCCCTTTACTCAAACATTTCTGAATTCGTTTTTTTTTATTAAGTTTTGTTTCCTTTGGTCTTTATTTTTCTCTTTTTTTTTTGTTTTTTTTTATATTTTTTGTCATTCTCTCTTTCTTTATTTCTTTATTTTCATTCTATTTTTCATTTCTTCTTTTCTTCTATCATTTTTTTTCTTTTTTGTTTGTTTCTTTCAATTTTATTCTTTAAATACTTCTTTTTTTTCTTTTTTTTCTCGTCTCATCCGTTCATTCTTTCTTTGATTCTTCTATTTTTTATTTTTTCAATATTTTCAAATTCTTATTCAATTGATTCTCTCTGTCTCTCATACTTTCTTTCTTGCTTTCATTCATTCTTTTAATTCTTTCCTTTTCTCATTCTCTCTTTCTTTCTTTCTCTCTTCCTTTTAATCTCTTATTTTTTTAACTCTCTCATTCCACCCATTCTTTCGTTCTTCCTAAATGTACCAAGGACATTCTTTCTTGTGTCTTGTTAGAATATTCTTTGATTCTTTTTGTTTCTCTCTTTTTGCCATCGATTTTCTGCAGCATCGCCAAATTCCCTTTAAACCTTTTTTTCTGCTTTCTTGAAGCTTTGTTCAAAACTTTATTGTTATTTAGATATTGTATCTTCAATATACTCTCTACTTCTACTTTTTACATCGTAATATACCATTTGGAAATGTTTGTTTATAGAAAAAGAAAACAACAAAGACAGACTAACAACATAAAAAAAGTATTTCCAAAAGCACACAAAATTAAGAGTAAAAAATTTAAAGATATTTTAAGCTTAAATACGGCAGTATTTCAGTATTTGTATTAAATCCGTTCGGGAACCGAGTTCGAAAAGCGATCTGTTCGAATTCCAAATCCATTTAACCTCTCGTCCCTTATTATGTAGTTTGCGCTTTTTCCTCTTCAATTAGAGCCAGTATGAAATCCGAATTTCATTCTAAAACCAATTCAAATATTTCTCTTCTTTTTTTTATTCGAATTCTGATTTGTACGAAAACCCAGCAGTTCGAAAACTGGTGTTTCACTGTAGCTTTTAAGACCATAAACAGAAAAGGTTTTAGAATATTTTGCATTTTATAATTTGTTATTGTTTATAATTTTAGTTTGATTTACGAGTTATCAAACCTTTTGGTCATCTAATGCCGAGAACAGTCATTTTTGATAAACGTTCTGTTTTGCCTATACGTAGTTTTAATTCATAGCTAAAGGAAATGCGAGAATTCATACCTTCCCTTAGGACATTAAGCCATTTTGAAAGACCTGAGTTTGAACTCTCGGATTATGACTGCCACGAGTGGATTTTCCAAAATTGTTATTAAGTTTTCTTGGTTTATTTTACGGCATATAAAACCTGATAGGTTTAGGCAGTGAAGTTTTAGCAGTGGTAAAATTTGAACTCTGAAATTGTATTATACAAGTTCAGATCCAAGTCAAAACTATTATGCTTACTTTAGACTAACCCGAGCAGATGATGCTCGTTAACTCAGAGGAGTAACTTCTGTATATTGAAAGATAACACTAATTCTTAAAATCTGGGTGGATCAGACCGGTCAACTCAATGAGAGTTACTCATCTAGATGAAGTGCAACACTTATTACAAATAGCCCTTGAATATGGTAAACCCGTAAACCTTGGTTTGGTGCTCGACCAGGTATAAATCATATAATCCATTTGATGTAACATAATAAGTCATTTAATACCGAAAACAGTTATTGTTGATTTTTTTCAAACACTAAATACACTACTTAATCTTCAGTTACCAGGAATGTTGAGGTTTATTACTTTCCCGGGAGTATTAGTCCAAATATAAATTTAGATGTTTCATTTGAATTCTGTCTCGTGGGTCTACAGTTGGCAATTCCTAGTGCCTTCTGGTTCTTGTTTATTATTTACTTGGTCGAGCACCAACTCAAGTTAACCACAAGGATATTTTACATAATCATATCTCTGGGCTTTTGTAATCAATGTTGCTCTTGGTCGATCACCAACCCAAGTTAACCACAAGGATATTTTACATAATCATATCTCTGGGCTTTTGTAATCAATGTTGCTCCTCTCCAAGATGAGTTATTCTCCAGAGTTAATGGAACCCATCTGCCTGAGGCAGCAAAAAGTGTATGGTTTTGACTGGGATTTGAACTCGTCTAATACGATTACCAAATCCAAGTTTTTACCACTACCCCACTCTTGCTCCTTGTAAATTCTTCACTAGATTTGAATAAAGTTAAAATCTAGAACTTATAAATTGTGCCGATACTGTATGCCATTGAGATACAAATAAAAAATATGTACATATTGATAGATTTATATGCTCGCAATTGCTTTGAAAAGCAATTAAATTCACCGAGTTGCGTGCGCTAAAAAAACAAAATTAGTCAACGAAAAAAATACTTTAAACGAAAAACCAATTATAAATACAAATAAAATATATAAAACAAGGAAATTCATATCAATAGCAATTATTATGTTGTAAGATATTATTGGACAGCTTTCATTTCATTTTTTATTTTATTTTTCAACTTTTTTATTGCATATATTTCTTTTTTTTAAATCATTTAATTTTATGAATAATTTATTATTTTAGACAGCGGGTAATTGAAATATATACTTCGTTATATTTATGTATTGAATATTTATTTGAATAATAAAAAATATGATGGTTTTACAAGTTCCGTTAAAGAGAATTTTAAAGAAGTGTTTATGGTTTTCTTTTCCATTTTTTCTTGTATTTGAACGAGGACCTTTGTCTTAGATCTAGTGTTTCCAAAGGTTTGAAAAACTGAAACACTACATAAAAACACGAGACCAAAAGACGAAGGCCTTTGTTCGAAAACAATAAATAGTAGAAAAGAAATCCTTTAAAAAAAAGAGGATTCAAATTATCGTTAAAGAAACATTTAGGAAAAATGAAATTCTGCATGAATAGAGCAAATATAATGGTTGAAGATTTTCTCTTTTTCCTCTGCAACTCTCGGGACTTTTAGGTTAATTCACGGGCTGCATCAGCCGGACGTTGTCGGATCAGTTTTGACTATGCACTTATTTTCTAGGGCTTATCAACCTTTTCCGGTCTTTTAATGTCGAGCACAGCCATTTTTGATAAACATGCTTTTGGTATCTATATAGATTTTTAAATAACTCCATATAAAAATTTAACCCATAGGTAGAGGGAATAAAATTTTGTATCCTTTTCTATATTTTTCTATATATGCACCCTTGGAGCCGATATTTATGATGTATGTATGTGTATATGTATAGGTAACATACATATTAACAACAAAGGGTCTGTAAGTTAAGAATTGTCCCTTTTCAAGGGTATTAGTCAAAATGTAAACATAAACAAAGCGACTTTGATTTGAACTCTTGTATTACAATTCCAAAGTCTGAATCCCTATATATTGGCCAAGTGGACTTCTCCCTGTATGTATATGTAAATAAATAAGCAAAAATATAGATGGTGATTTTAGCATCCAACCAGATAATTGCCGTCTCAAAATTCAGGCTATGCATTGAGTAGCACACCCGCTCTCATGTGTTCTTAGGTGACTTTTAAGGCGGGCAGATAATTTTCAAGGACGATGACACACCAAGGTTAAAACACAGTTTTAACGCAGCTAATTGTATCCGGATAAGGGACACTGCCTTAGTGCACGATTCTGCTTACAACGTCTTTTGCTTAGTGCTCTTGTGATAATCGGTATCACTTTTTATCTTTCAAATCTTCTTTAATTCCTTAGCCAGCTCTTAATATTTACTAATCTTTTCTGTTTATTTCATTTTTGCTCTATGGTCAGTCTGCTGTAGATTGTAATAAACACGAGTACATAAAAACTGAGCTCACCTCGATAATTTGGTGTTGAAACAATATATAAACAGACGCAGTTCAAAAGTCAACATTGTTTGCCACAGTTCGCCTCTATTAACAACTGACTTCTGGTCTTGACTTCTAGGGCCCAATGACGCACGTGGTGGAATAAAACGCACAGGCGGTACAAACAACACACACCATGCACGGACCCTCCAGGAATATTCTAAAAATACTGCGAACGTCTTCTTTATATGTGCACGAGGTACTTCCTCATTTGCATAGGAACATAGACACAGTATTTTAACCAGTCAATATCGAGGGTGCCACAATTTGCAAATTGCCTGGATGTCACTCCCGTATCGCACACGAAATATTTTCACCACATTGGTATACAGAAGTTTACTATTTGGCATACATTTTAGTTCTTGTTGATCAGGACAAGCTTCCTGCTTGAATCAATTTGTCAGTTTGTATGTCGAAGCCCCATAGGATTTTGTGGATTTGATTTTAGTACACGGCGTCAGGCTTATGAATATCATAACCTAAAATTGTTTTTATAGGTTATTATTTAATTCTAACACCGGTTACTTGCAGCATTTGCTGATGTACGTAGCCGATTGATTGAACTAGAGCAGAGTGACAAAATGCTCATGATTCTCCAGAAGAATTTGCTTCATATCATCCAAAAGGCTTTATGGTTCTAATTATCCTGACAATAAATTTCCTCTGACACTTCATAATTAATAAAGAACCTCACTCCAATTACTGGGTGCTTTTTTTACAAGCGTCGGAATGAAAATATTTCAGTGTTTCCACTCGGTCAACGTCCGATTTTATTTCTTGAGGCAAAAATATCGTTTCCCACGCCTTAGTAGGATTAACTTGCAGTCCATGACTTCAAACCAAGCCCCAACTCATATAAGATATATATATATATATATATATATATATATATATATATATATATTTGTTAATTTTTATTTATTTGTAATTTTCTTTTAATACTTCATGAGTGAAGTGGTCTGCAAGAGGTTTATTTTACAATTGATTCCCGTGTCCTGTGGTTCTTTCAGGTCTTTGGAGATTGTTTTAATACTCTAATTTTCTTGTTTTTTGGTGTTTTCTTTTTTTGTTTTATTATTTTTCATGGTCCGATACTTTTCTCCTTATTATTATTCTTCTTATTCTTATTCTTCTTATTATTCTTATTATCTTTATTATTCTCATTAATTATTATTAGTTTTATTATTATTATTATTATTATTATTATTATTATCATTATTATTATTATCATTATTATTATTATTATTATTATTCTAGCAATATAATCAACGAAACGTGAAGTGATTCGAGTTTCAATTCAATTTCTAAAATTGTTACTTCATAGTCTTTGAAATTGGTTTCTTATTTTGTTTTCTGTCAATCTGTCAAACGCATAAATGTCTGATCAACAATTTCTTTCGCTTTCTCTCTCTCTCAATCTCCCCCTCTCTTTCTCTCTCTTTCTATCCCCCTCTCTCTCTTTCTTTCTCTATCTCTCTCTTTCTTTCTCTCTCTCTCTCTCTCTCTATTTCTCTCTCTTTCTTTCTCCTTCTCTCTCTCCCTCTTTCTCTCTTTTCTGTCTTGTGAATTCCTAATCTTTCCTAAGTCGGTGCATCTTTGTAAAATCATTTACGATAAGATCTTAATATGATAGAGAGACGCAGATCATGTTTCAGTGCCAAAACTCAAAAATTTTGATCGGACCGAAACAAAGTGGGGTGGGATGGGGAAAAGTCATCTAAATACAATTCCCAAAATGACTTAACAACAATACGATTAGCCTTCGCATATTTTTTCTAAACTACGTATCTTCCTAAACATACAGTATGCAAAATATCTTCACCTGCCCACACTGCGGAAGAACGGTGGGTTCTAGGATCGGCCTCTACGCCCATCTGAGGACCCACCGGGACCTGGACAGAGGACAGTCATACTCGATTACGAGTGACAGCCGATGATTAAAAAAACTATGTATTGACAAAAAAAAAACGTTTGCCAAAAAAATGATTCTAGGCATTAAATGGGCTAAAAAGGTTGATATGCCATAAAACCAAAAAATCAAAACATTTTCTTTTCTGATTGGTCCATTGTTTAACATTCCCAGTATAAATGCAATGAATCAAATCTCAGTGGTCATTATTTTTATTATTATTATTATTTATCTATTTATGGGATCTCTCACTAATTACTAGGTGATTGCTTACATGAGAGTGAGGGTGGAAGCTTGGACTCTAGAATCATATGCCACAAGTTCAAATCCCAGTCAAAACCATTAGTATTATTTATAGCAGCCTCAGCAAGATGGGGCTCCTGAGAGTGATTCATCTAGGTGAAAGGCAACACTGATTACAAAAGCCCAGAAATACAATGAACACATAAAAATGGCCTTGTGCTTAACTTGGGTTGGTGCTCAACCTAGTAGATATATACTAGGTGCTTGCACGCCTAGTAACAAGTGGTTTTTACTGGAGTCAGTGACAAGTCTCCCCTGAGCTCCAGAAGGCTCCAAATCAGAAAACGGTGACCGCTGGTGACCGTCAATTTCTTGCTTCTGCGATCACCAGAGAGAGAGACAGACAGAGGTAGACAGAAACAGACAGACAAAACTAGAGAGATGCCTTGATTTATATTTCAAAATATAAGTGTGATAATCATTTTCTAGTTAATTCTAATAAAGTATTTTGGTAATTTTTTGCATTACAAAAGATCTGTGAAGCCAATAAACCTTGTGGCCCCTAGAGAGCTTGCAGCTCCCACACAATTAAGGGGTCTTTGGGAACCCTAAGCAGATCCCTGCAACTAAGCTATGAATGCATTGTAAAATCATGCCAATGACCCAAATGCACTTTATAGACATACCCATGATGCATCTATGAAAGAATTTTAATTTCTGCATAGCATTGGAGTAGTTGACAGGGCGACGATCTGTGTGAGCTAGCCAGAAAGCCTGGTCATAAATTTAAAACAAATTTCTCTCATGAATTACATTTAGATGAGAAAACTTCTAGACACCAGAGTTGTTTTATTTAACAGTGAAAATGATAAATAGATAGATAAATAGATAAGAAAAGAAAGAAAAAAAAATACTTATTCAAAAACATTTATTGGTGTTATAGTCATTTTTCTTTCTTTTTTTTTCTTTTTTTTTTCTTTTTTTCCTTTCTTTCATTTTTTTTTTTTTTTTTTGCTACTTTCCTTCTTGTGTTTTTGCTATTTTCTTTCTTTCTTTAATTTCTATTATTTTTTGTTTGTTTTTTTCTTTCGTTCATTTTGTTGTTTCTTTCTTTTTTCTTTTTCTTGCTTTTTTCTTTAATTTCTTTGCTTCTTTCTTTCTTTTTAAATTTTTTGCTTCTTTCTTTCTTCCTTTTTGTTTGTTTGTTTATTTCTTTTGTTTCTTTCTTTTTCTTTGTTTCTTTAATTTTTTGTTTCTTTCCTTCTTCCTTTTTGTTTCTTCCTTTTTCTTTCTTTCTTTAATTTTTTGTTTCTTTCTTTATTTTTCTTTATTTTTTCCTTCTTTCTTTCTGCTGATGTTACATAACTTTTTGACCACACCTGTAGGGTCATTTTTGTTCCGAATAAAAGTGAACTTAAACTCAACCTAAATTATAATCTAAAGATTTTTATGAATATATTTTTAATAGAATATTCAACTCAGCAAGTTTTACAGATTGTTGTTCAAATGTCAAAGAAAATCTAAAGTCAGACTGGATTGGTGTGTGGGATATTTACATCATTCTTATTAGTATCATCATAATATTATTCTAATAAAAGTTGTACAAAAATGTTCATACTTCGGATCTAGACATAAATGATTAGATTTGATTAATATCAATCAAAAGAATTTTGTTTATAAACAAAATAATCATAACAGATAAGCCTCTTAAAATGTCATGGTCGAATATGCGGATTAGAGTAGATTATAATCACAACTAAGAATCCAACATCTATGTAATAATGTTAATACACTTGTTGTAATATTTATGCAACCATTATCACATTTAATCCCTGAAAATATGAAATGTATGTGTCTAACATGAAAAGAAATGAAATCATTTATGATAATCTAGTTTTGTTTGACAACTCACAACTTATATTTCACTTATTTTAATGCAAGTTATTCCACTGGTTAAAACTGAGATTTTGAATAAAATTAGTTGGTTGTTTGACTAACTATTTGGTTGACTGGGTGCTTGCTTGGTTGACTAGCTGGCTGAATGGATGGATGGTGGGTGGATTGGCTGGTTGGTCAGTTGGTTGTTTAGTTGGTTGGTTGTTTGACTGGCTAGCTGATTGGTTGGTTGGTTGGTTAGTTGGTTGGTTGGTTGGTTGGTTGGTTGGTTGGTTGGTTGGTTGGTTGGTTGGTTGGTTGTGTCAACCGGTTGGTTAATGGCTTGGTCAATTGGTTGGTTGACTAATTGTTTGTTTGCTTGCTTGGTCCAATTGGTTGCTTGATTAGTTTAGTAGTTTATTTTTCATTTTTCCGCATATTGATGTTTGATTTTTATTTAAAATCGAATCAAGATATTTGTCCAATGTTTGTTATGTTTCATTCTTATTTGTGAATAAATAGACTATAGAAAATTTGGTTTTATTAAACATGCTCCATAGAGAAATTATTCATAAGAAAATCTGGTTTTATATGAACTATTTTTATAAATAAACAATTTTTCAGATAATTTAATCTACCCAATCTGGTTTCAAAGATTTTAAGCAGAGAAACAATTCGTAGCAATTTTAAGCAGAGAAACAATTCGTAGCAAGATCTTTTTTTATCAAAAAATTTTAAATAGAGTAACAATTTCAATAATTGTATTTTATTGTGGACTTTAAGTAATAGAGTAGTGTTCTATAAGAAATTTGAGTATAACACTTTCAAATCATTCCTAGAATAAAGATCATACTTAGGATTTATGGGGATCAAACCATATCAGAGATGCTGTCAGGGTATTTTCTAATCCCGTTGACAAAGTGCGTAATTTATCATCTAGACATTGTATATTTGGCTGCCTTTGATTTTTATCCCCCTCCCCCAATTAAAAAAAATGCAGTCCTGTTTTCATACATCTTCATAGCGTGATTAGGAAGTTCAGAAACAAACAAGAAAATACTAAACAAAAAAGAAAATACTATATCAATATAAGTGACACCAAGTCTAAGAAGACTATTTTAGAATAATTAATTATAATATCAATAGTATTATTAATAATAATTGGAATATTCTATTTTCATTCTGTGGATCAAACGGTGTAGTAATCGTGACAATCAGTGTAAATATTCCATTTTCATTCAGATAGATCAAAGGGTTTCGTGGCGGTCTCATCATCATATCTTATCGCATAGTGATATGCATGGTGTAACAATTGGTTTCCTCGAAAGAAGTAGCAGGGGCACCGTATGCAGGTTTGTTACTTGCCCTAGTACATTACCTGGTAGTCTTTAATGGTCACCCATCTATTTAGTCACCAGTTGCTTAACTTGCTAACGAGAACCGGTGTCTCCAACATGACGTGACCGGTGGTACTGACAAACAGGTATTTTTTAGTCATTTAGGCAACCTAATTTAAATATCAATAACACTAATGTGTTATACCCAATTTTTCAAGGGTCCAGCTAGTTAGAATTATTCATATTAGTTCAAATATCAGTCAAAACCTCTGGTGCTGCTGTAGTCCACGTGCACTTTGAAATCTCTTGTCACAGAGCGCACTCATGTGCACACCAGGAGTGGTACGTTGTAGGTGTCTTTGATAGGACATGTCCTACAATTTTTTTTGAAATTTTTTTTTCCATTCTTGTTGCCTTTGGCAGATTCGGGCTCGTTAACTCGGAAAAGTAAATCATCTAGGTCAAAGGCAACACAGATTACAAAAGCCCAAGAATATAATGAGCACTTAAAAATGGCCTTGTGTCTAACTTGGGTTAGTCCTCGACCAAGTAAATATAAACAATCTGTCATTGGACACGTAATAACTACTTTGTAACAAATCTTGGCTCCCTGCTTGACTAACTAAATCATTATAACGATGATAAACGTTTGGTTATGCTATTCATGAGTGACAGTAATACAAACACAAAGAATGTATAGAGTTGCCGTTTTTAGTGGCCGAATCGGAAAACCAAATAAGAACGTAGTTTTTCTTATTCTATCCATATTTATCGACAATCTGAGGAACAAGCGGTCGCTAAGCAACAAACATCATTACAAGCCTTGCGAAAGAGATTATTGTTTATTATTTAGTTATCATGCTCGCTTGCTCGGCGAGTGTAGAGCAGACTCCTTGAGCTGTATTTGTATTTGTCTGGCAGGTTGATTAGCCCTGTGCAGACAAGCCAGCTGGTGCTTAGCACCCTGATGGCACACTGGTAGAGTACTTAAGTGGTCAGCCCTGTTAGTACTGGAAAGGCTCGACGTTGCTTAACTTCAGTGTTCTTGCGAGAACCGGTGTTTCAAACGTAACTTGGTCGAGAGGGATATATTAGGATATGCAGAAAACATATCCCCTGTCTCCCAGGGTGGAAGCTCAGAGAACCAGTTTCTTTTTCATTCCAAAAACTCTAAGAATGGCGAGAAGCTCAAAGCATGAAGAATTTTATTAAGAGCACCGGACGCGGCTTAAGATGGAATTAATGCTTCCAAAATGAAAGAGGAAAATTAATATTTGGATGCGCGATTGAGAACTGGGAAATTATGTGTCTGTATAAGTGCTTGAGTGATCGGGTAGTTGTTAACGTAGGAATATATACAAATAAAGTATCTAGTCATATATGTTGGCTTTATCAAATGCGGTGTTTTCAAATGTATATAACTGTACTTCCGCGCGGGAAGAGTTTCCAAGAAACTGCATCTACATATGATAATATATGAAAAAAATAGCATCGATGTTTGAGTAAATTTCAAAAACAAAGAAAAATTTTTCCCAAAATCTCATAATTACCAATATTTCAACAATTTCCTTTTTTTCTCAAAAAATCATCTCTCAATAAACAAATACATTGCAGCACAATTTGTAGCATATAATTATCAATGTATCAGCAATTTTTATACATCTAAAAATTGTTTCACAATAAAATTTTAAATAAAATGTGTGAGTGTGTGGGGGGAGGGGGCACGTGTGAATGTCTATATGTGATAAATAAGTAGTGATTTAAATAAAAAAAATTAATATTTTCATAGAGAAATGATTTTTAGAGAAAATTGGAAAATTTTGGTTTTATTGAACCATTCAATATACAATTTATTTGCCCCAAACTTACATTCAAATGCAAAATTGAGTCTTACCGAATTTGCAAAAACTTTAAACAAACATGACACATAGGTGAATGTCTCTAGTCTATATCGCCTAGGATGCATCTCGAGTGACCGCTTCGTTTGCAAAACTACAGCTGGCAAGTTTCAAAGCAGAGTACTCCAGATGAAGCAATGACATTCTTTGTGTAATTTAAACAGAAACCAAAATACACCTTTTTTTTTGACGAATGTTCTTATTTAGGAATACTTGTGAATTTTGTGTATTCGAGGTATTAGTATATTAGATTTCGCATTAACAATAAACAAGATAAAATAATGGTTGGTTATTTTTAGCTATCGATGTTCCAAACATATTTGTTCAGAGTTTTCGAATCTGCTGTTTCCCATATTTTTCTATTTGCATTTATACTCTTTAGAACTTTTTCTAAAGACCAGCAAATGACAGGTGTAAATACATGAACATTATTGAAATGAAAGAGAACCGTCGAGAAAAGTGGACATAAAAAGCTTTTTTTTAATATTATTTTTGTTATTAGTATTATTTTCTATTTTTGTAATTGTTGATATTTTGCATCAGTATATGAAGTGAAAAATATATTCCCACCTCTATTTTTTAAGTAATTTCATTTTTTTCATAATGTTGAATGATTCTTTGCATTTCGTATATGATTTTACAAAATAGTGAATATCTAAAAAATCTAAAATTTATTCTTATTGTTCATTTTTCTGCATAACATACGTAAAAGAATTTAAAATTTAAGAACACGAAACACAAATATATATATATATACGCTCTTAACTTTCCCCAAGTTAATTGAGCACTTTGGAAGTGGGATCGTATGTCTACTAGTTATTTACTTATAGCGTCATGCATAGCCCCTGCTGATTACTTCAGAAAGATGGGCACTTTCAAAATAACACGAGTAGAAAAATCTCACTTCTTCAGTATCCGCCGTTAGCTCAAATGGTAAGACGCCCGACTGTTATCCAGTCGATGTACGTTCAATCCTGAGCGAGGGTGGTGCTGCTTGCGTAGCCGTGAAACGGCGAAACAGGCCTGTCGACGGATTGCAGAAAAATTATTATATATATATATATATGTGTATATTAATCTGTAGAGTAAGATTGTTTATATTTAAAGCTAGAATGCTCAACATCAGTTAGAGACCATGTATATTAGTTAAGCGTACATACGGAGTCAACAGCCATCAGTGACTGTTTATTTCTCGATTGCAGGGTTTTCAGAGCAAAAGCTATATATATATATATATATATAAGCAAAATCCTTTTGTGTCTAGAACTCAAAAAAACAAACACTCGGCACGCAAGAATCACAAATTTGAAAAAAAAATCAATGATTTGTGTATTTTTTGTTTTTCTAAAAAAAACCGTACTTATTTTTCAGCGTTAATTACGGTGTTTGTCATTTTGTACAAACAATATTGACCTTTTCTATGTCAAGATTAGTAAGTTTTTTTTCTATGTTCATAACAACTTAAACGTGTTTGGTTTACATCCAAGAAACCGGGAAGAAAATATACTGTCTTTTATTAATATTTCTATACTTTTCAATGAATGTGATACATCGATAGATTACACCTCTGTTATTTCGTGAATTCCTTTTCAAATAAAACACGATAAAATGCTTTCATTTAACGAAATCGATTCTTAAATAAAATCCGCCGAGTGTTTAACAGGTATTGTTGTCTGACAATTTATGCCAAAATATTTTCTTCAATTCATAAAGTATCGCGTGTTTCTCTTTTTCAATTGAGTTTGAGATAAATATGAATAGCTGCTATTTAAGAGATTGTTGACATATGAAAAGCTACTTATTACATATACTTCTCTTTAAGAGCTAATATAAACTCTCTTCAGCATTTTCGAATCCATATGAATGCTTAATCCATATGAATTCTAAATAGGGTCAATTTTAAAGTATTATGTTTTTAGTACTCTTTATTTAGTGTCCCTACAAAAGTTATGTAACGTTATGTTGTGGATCCTTCATCTTTCGCACGTTGTGTTTGTCAAAAGGCCAACCATTTAAGAAAGAAAACCAACACCAGACTTTAGGAGAAAATATATCTTTTACTTTGTTGCTAGACTATGCACCATACCGACTGGACACAACGGCACTTTCTGTCGTGCGGGAGTGAGCGAGAGAGAGTTGCATAGTTGTTGAGTGCTGCTTCCCTTGATGGGTCATCAGGCTGACATTGTTTAGTCAGTCAGTCCTGATTGTCGGGTCTAAGCTGAGAGATCTCCCTCTGTCTTTATTCTATTCTGTCCTTTTTATATAAGCTCCTAATACTTACTTGTCTTTTACGTCAGCTAGATTTAAATGCTGACTTAGCATTTACTTAAGTGACATGACATTTAACTTGCGGTAACACACACAGAAAAATATGGAGAGGGAAATATTTCGGTTTTCGGAATCCTTAACCCTTTAGACCCTAATGAGCCGATATATAGGCCCTGAAAGATAAGGCCAAAAAAGGCCCACCAAAACTTTGACCCTAAAATGTTGATATAATATAACGGCTCTGAGTGACTACTTAGAAATTTTGATAAGTTAGGGTTCAAAGGTTTAATATAATCGGCATTCTTTCCTTTCTGTCTATCTTTCTCTACAAACACATAGTCATCGACATGCACACATACACGGGGACACACAGACAAACACACACACACACACACACACAGACACACACACACACACACTGTCACTGTTCGTTTAATGTCGGAAACTATTTTCCTGTATTAATGTATTACAGTTTCAAGGATAGCAATAATTTTCCCTTAAACAATTGCCTACTCTATATTGTGGTTTGACACAAGGTCATGTTTTTTTTTACCAGAGGAAGTTTACTTCGTAATTCGTACCCTCTAGACCAGTGGTTCCAAACCACATTAATGTGCCGCAAAATGGTTACTGGTGTGCATCATATAGCCTTAATTAAACTTACATATATATATATATATATTAATATATTATAGTTCTTATGAAGCATCATGTAATAATTAATAAATAAGATTTTTTTTAAAGGCATTGACGGCAGGGTGGGTGAGTGTTTCTCTTAAAAAAATCTT
>JAUZSX010168786.1:0-16715 GCA_034780655.1 Idiosepius hallami
AAAGTTTTGTTGTTGGTTTTCTTTTCTAAAATGGTTTGCTGGTGAGGAACACAACGTGACGAAAGGGTCCCTCAGAACGTTACAATAGTTCAGAAGAGTATTCGGGTCATGAAATCTATGAAAACTATTCCATATAATCATTAATTCTCCATATTTTTTATAGAGACTTAGAATATAACTCTTTCATATAACAAATATCCATGATGTTCAGTCATGGAAGATACTTGAAAAATTTTTAGAAATTGTAAAAACACTGACAACTCTACTTTCTTTTTTAAATGTATTTTTCTAAATGTTTACGCAATATAACAATAGTTGTTTGGTGAATTTTCATTCATTGAACACCTGTGAATTAAGGTATTTGTTGTTGTGCACATAACACATATGAAATCTCGCCAGTTTCCAGAGTTCTAAGAACAAATTTGGCAACCTATCAGAATAAAGAATATTGTTCATCTTTGTTTTTTCCCAAGAGAATACAATTACACACTTAGGACAAATCAGAGATTTGCTGATTCAGAATCTGTACACTTTACGATGGTCCAAACATGTAAGTTTTTAAATGATTTTGTTACCATTTTTCGTAATAACATTCTCCTAAAAATTTTAATTCTATTATGATTTCCACATTAACTAACAAGAATTCACCCTGCATAAACATTTAAAGAACTATTCTTTATTAACATACAGCTAGCTTTCTTTCCAATTGAAACTAGTTGATATATTGAGAAAACAAATTAAAAATAAGGAATGTTCCTTTATATTTCTTTTCATTTCCTTCTTTTAATCCTTAGATCAATGTAATCACCAGGTGTCATCTCAAATGAATGATTATCACACTACTTCCTATGTTGTGTATTTATGAACCAGAATCAGAGTCTTTACAAATGTTTTGTACAAAGGAAGTTTTGGATTTTCTCAATCCAGCTTATCATCTGTCCATTCGTATCTATTCTTTCCATGGTTTCTTCTAATAATGTTTTTGTAAACATTTATACAATCAAACTATGAAATTGCTTCAAGCATAGGAATGGCTCTTGTTATTAAGAAAATATATATTAGATTATATACTATTTTCAAAAATAGTGAATTATATTTTATTTATGAAAACATTTAATTTTTAACCCCATAAAAAATAACTTTCAATATTAGCAAAACTTCTCTTGGAATTATTTAGTCTGAAGATAAGTTAATAATTTTCATGTTAGTTATAGAATTTTTTTTTATTTAATCTAATTCCATTATTAATTATTCTAGAATGTATCCAAACTTGCCAATAAAGTTTAACAATAGGTCATTTGATGCAGAGAATAGTTGTTTCATTAAGAAAATTCAAAAATTTTGTTATATAATAGTTTAGTGAAATGATTTTGAAAATGTTCATTTATGCTCCATATTTGAGTGACTATTTGATATGACAAATGTCCTCCCTAAAACTTCTGGGTACAAAAGCAAACCTGCACAATGAAGGCTTAAACTTGTGCAGGATTGTGTAGGGATAGCAATATAATCACCTGTTGCCAGGTTATAAATGCTGGTGTATCTTCGTTTGGATTGGTCTAATTTTACAGCATATCAACCTTTTTAGGCCATTTTGATGCTGAGATCAATCATTTTTGATGATTGGTAGATTCATTGGTTTGTTTTATGGCATATCAGTCTTTTTAGATAATTTAAAGATGAGAACAATCATTTTTGATAAACGTTTTTTTTTTTTTTGTCCTTACATGGTCTTTCGAATAACACAATATGCACTATTTCAACTCATAGCTAGAAAGAATATGGGAATTCAAAGGTATTAATCCAATTATATGAACTCAAATAGAGCGATAAGGATTTGAACTCTCATATTACAATTCTCAAGTACGAATGCCTACCCAGTAGGCTAAATGGACCTCCTCAAATGCAGGTGTGGGAGAACTATTAAATCTAGCCATTTTGATAGGATAGCTGTGGCTGACCAGGATTCCAGGTAGCAGGATTACCCTAACTGAGTGTCACAAAAGCAAGAATGTTTTTTTTAATCACATTCATTCATAGACCACAATCATGTTCATATGGTTAATGACAAAATATTTTTTATAGAAATACATTTTTTTTTTAAATTTATCAGAAATTGAATAGAAAACATAGATATTAATTATCAAAGTAAGTGAAAACTTTTTTAATAATTAATTCTAAGGTAATTTACATAGATTTTTTCTTCTTTTTTTGTCTGTGTATCAATAGATAGACATTTTCATGGTAAAGGCAAAAGTCTTAAGGGAATTGCAATATGGATGGTTTATTTAATCCACATGGACAGAATATCATTTTCTCATCAATATAGATGTCCCAAGGTTTGACAAGCAACAACAGAGCTAATCAGTCACAATAGACAATATTAAGAACATGAACCTTAAATCTGGGTAGGCTTAAATTATATTTATTCCTTATTAAGTCTTATCCATAAAATTCATAAAATATGAATCAAATAATTTGTTTTAAATTTACTATTGTTTCAACATAAATTTGGGATGTTTTAGCATGAAAAACAACACCTAACTTCACATTATATTGACAATATAAACATATAAACTTCACCTAAACTCCTGGTTTATGGATGATAAATCAAGAATATGAGGTTATCAAACCAAGTATAGCTGACTTAAATTTACCTTTTGATCTTTATATTTTGATAAATGAGATACTACATTTATGACAGAGAAAAGATTATTATTAAAAAATAAGACCAACACAACATTGTAAATATTCTTTTATGAAAACAAGTAGCTTTTATAAGGAATTTCAAACACTAGATGTTTATATTCAACCGATACGTCATGGGAATTTATAAAGTTGATTTACTAAACAATTTCACTGTTCTTTCCTCTTCCAAAGAGATTAGATCTCTGTATACAATCTACATTGCAAGTTGCCTCACCTAAATAAATATAAGGTTTTGTGTCAATAAAAAGAGAATCAACTAGAAAGAAGATCTTGCTTTTATTATCTTGCCTTATTGAAAGCACAAAAAACATTTACTTTTCAAAACTGAATTTTTTTTTATCCTTTGATAAATTCAATGTTATATTTATTTCTTTTTTTTGTGAAAGGTTGACTAAAGACCAGATATTTTTTACAAGTAAAAAATATTTCTTGCTAGAATATTACCAGGTCTTGCTGGGGTGTTGTTTTGATGCTTCTTTTGCACTCATTTTGATCTGTGTTTTTTTGGAATTTCAAGATGTTTTTAACATAACTGTTTCAAGATAACTGTTGAAATTGCCTAAAAGCTAAAAATTATTTTATAAAACTAAATTGCAGTTATAATGATACCTAAATAACCAACACGGACCCCATCCATCGAATGTTATGAACCCACAAGTCCAATTTTTCAAGTTTGACCCAGAGATGGATTTTTTTCAGCTCAAAACCAAATTGAATTTGTTCTATATATCCGAATTTTCAAATTTCAGGTTTCTAGACCAAAAGTTGGAATAGTAATTTGGTTGAGACTGTTCTTCAGACAGACAGATGGACAAAATATAAGATAAAGTTTAATTTGGATTTGCATCCCAAGTAAGATATTAAATTGCATCTATGTTACAGTTCATCATTTCTCAGAAGCATAACAAACAATGGAAAAGCTTTGAACAACAGGACTTAATCGCTTTTCTGATATATTTGTATCAGAATAGTAATAATCTTCAGAAATAATAAATTGTTCAAAATTTCTCATCAACAATTGGCAAACTTTGAAAAATTACAAGAATTTACAGTAAAAGACTTATTGAAGCGTAAATCAATTAAAGCAACACCGAGTGAATAAAATTGTTGCAGCATTGAAAGCCTTGTTCTGGATCAGCAGTCTATTCTGTACTTTGGACAGATAAATGAAGAAAGGTTGCAGACAGGAGTGGAGACAACATCATGTTGCTTCCTTTTCTGGTTTTTTATTATTTCTTTTTTTAATCAACACTAAGAAGGTAAGCAGCTTCTCTACAAAACTGGCACGAGTGATGACAGTCTGCTTTTAATAGACAGTGTTTGCATTCACCTATAACTAATTGTGGTCAATACCTACTCATTTCATGTCACGTTTACACTATGTTGCAAGTATGTCTGGAGTCTGAAAATAGCTTTCTATGTAGTTTATATATAAGTAATTTATATATAAAAAAAATTTAAGTGTTTAGTTTCCATCCATCCAAACCCATCTATACACATTTCTTTAATCATCTCTTAAGTGTCGACAAGTTTCTGCTTGCTCATTTGACTTTGAATAATAAGATAAAATGTTGTATTATATTTAAAAGATTTTAATATTGTTACAGTTTATAACAAATATAAATATAAAATACAAACATCAATGAAACAATCTTCTTTAGAAACTGGTGAAAAGCTTGCATCAATAAAGCATGTCTTGCAGCCAAAGAAACTTCATTTGTAACAAAAAATATAAATACTATTCATACAAATCTTTTCTAAAATTCAAGTTGCTTTCTATAACCTATTAAGTTGATATGGACAGTAAAACAAAATAAACCAATCTAAGTATATGTTAACAAAACCTGACTTTTTTTTTCATGAAGAATAAATATTCTATTCATGCAAATGTCTTTGAAATTTCTCCAGTTTTAACCACTAAATATTCCCATTGTGTATATGTTAACTAGCTATTTGTGAATGAAAATTTGTAAGATAATTTGTAAAGACATTGAATAACCAATACAGGTCAATGTAACAAAAGAAAAAAAAATCAAACCAATCAATTAACATTTTCATTTAAAATCCTCTACATTTTTGCAAAATCTAAAACGTAAGACAAATTCAGTTGTGTTGCATTATTTTTGGTCTAATGCCTACTAGGTATGACCACAAAGATTTGGGCAATCTGATTTATACTGAGGTGTGTACAAGATAGAGCAGTCAGAAGAGGAGAATGGATGCAAACAATATTTTATAATCTGCTTGAGTAACCTAGGGATTTTAGTTATAACTCAATTGCCAGACGAACATAATAGTCCAGGAAAAAATGGTGTTTCCCTTGCACCCAAAGAGAATGTAACTTTAGTGGGTTCAGAGTATAGCTTAGGGTTACATAAACACAGTTCTATATGTTGAAAAAAGTCCAAGTGAGTTATATTTTTTTAACATGCAGAACCAAGTTTAGGGGACCCTAATCTACACTCTGATACCACTAAAGTTAAATTCTCTTTGGGTGCAAGAACAACACCATTTTTTCCCCCAGGCTATAACTATTTGTATGAAACTGGACTATTATTATTATTGGTATTATTATTAACACTACTACCACTCTTTGCCTGGAAATGTTACTGCTGCTAAAATTGCAATTAGATATGTTACCAGATCTAATTTCTTTATTTTTTTCTCCTTAAAAGTCCTTTTTTGTTTTTTTTACTTTTTATAATATCCTTAAATTAGGACCCATTTGTCAACTACAAAGATGGCCTTCATTCCATAAATTTTACTTATTACTTTGGATGTAGAGTAGAGTAGATACTTCAAATTTCAAGTTAAATATTCACAGCAGCTTAAACAAAGATTTCCTTTATTCTTTCCATAATGCAAAGGAATGGGTTGCTAAGTAAATAAAACAATTGAGATGGTTTATGTTTTATGGAAATTTTGAACATCATTTCATCTTCTTTTTGTTATTTCTGTTTGAATTCTAAATACGGTGTGTTATTTATTTCAAATTTCTATTATTCAAAACAGACATTTTCTCTTTCGTAGAAATAGATTTTGTAGATGTTAACATGAAAATGCAGGAAGATGCTTGTCATACACAATGCCCATTACTCTTTAAAGATGAAAATTTTAATTATTTTTATATCTATGAAAGTGAAAATGTGTGTGTCAGGGGGTCAAGTAATATTTTCTAAACTACTTCACCAGTTTTTGGTCTACTAACTTGAAATTTCATATATTGGGTATTCAAACCTGAGAAAAGCTTTTCAACAAGTTTTGAGCTGGAAATTTAGCTGCTAAGGGTTCAAAGTCTTTACCGAACTTCTCTACTAATTTTTAATCTAAACACTTGAAATTTGATAAATGGATTGTTTGGAACTGGGGAACATGTGCCACTTGGTTTTATGCCAGAAAAATGGCTGCTAAGGACATCAAATTTGGAATTACAGAAGAAAAAGCGAAATCAAAATATAGAAAAAAGCAAGTTTCAAAGCATTCAGACCACTGAAATTTCCATTGTGCAATGATTCAGATCACCAAAACCTGAATATGTACAGTTACAGTTTCCTATTTAATAGGTTTTCTTAACTACTTTAATAACAAGACCCCAGCACCTGGTCAAATTGAGGCAATTGATAAAAAAAATAAAAGTAATATAGTAAAAACAAAATATTTTTATTCATTTTACTTGTGCTTCTACTCTCATTTTCATTGTTATGCTTACAAAGTTAAAGTTGATTTGTACTTTGGGCTTTTTCAAGAATTATTTGAACTTGGAAACCTTCATTTTGAGCCCAGATGATATTTTATAACTTTAAACTTAAACTCTTTAATTAATCTGGGGATGGGATAAAATTCATAAAATTGTTAAAGAAGGATGTTTTTGGGTAAAACTTTGTGAAGACTTAAATGATGATGGAAGTAGAAATCCTTATAACTCAAATAAGAAGTCAAAATAAACTCATCTAATAAATTTATACAAAAAAAAAAAAAAAAAAACATGGCCAACTAATAAAACATAATTTTTAAAATTAATAATTTGTACAATCTGTACTCATCAGATATGGTTCACAAATATAACAGTTCATAGTTCATTTTGAACTATTAAATATTTAATCATTCTTCATGCTGCATGTGAATCCAAAGCTCTTACCAATGCAAAACCCTCTCAATCGGTTAATCTTGGCTTAATAATAAAATTCCTTCAGATTGACATCATGGTTTACTAAAAGATGGACTCTCTTGTCAATTTAAACATATGATTGTCAGAAAACTGAGTAAAGCTGTTTAACTGCAACACAAAGTTTTGTTTTTGGGAGTGGAAGATTTTTTAACAACAATCACACTTCTCGGTATTGCTGATAACACAGTCAGTGTAAATGTTTGCCACAGACTACGTGAACAACAGACCTCAAGTTTTTACAAAAGAGTTTTTCTTTTCCAGAATGTGCAGTCTTGACAATGACTAAGGGTGCACCTACTCCAGGATTTTAATTGCACCCCCAGTCACTAACCTGGTTATTTCTATATTCTGGTGCAAGTTAAGATACAAGCTACTCCTTATCACTGATTAAAATACTAAACAGGCATGAAATTGCTTAACTTTGTTTATAGTATGCAAGCCAAAGTCTCCACTACAATTTGATTGTACTGTTATGGTTTACTATATATCTGCAAATATTAAACTAAATTGATAGAAAACATACAAATTTGTACAGAGAAAATCGAGTTTTTAAAAAAAATTAATACAAACATTTATTGATTTCTAAGTTTCAATAAAATATAATTCTCAATAACTTTCAAAATAAATTTGGTAAAATATGAAAATAAAAATATTAGTACATACAAATATAATGGCAATTTCTAAAAACAAAAAGAAAAAGAAAAAACTAGGTCAAAAGGACAAATTTCTCATTAGTTTCAAAAGATATTCTTTTAAAGAAGAATAACAAGTGGAAACTTTATCTTTAGAAATGACAATTTAAACAATGGGTATATAAATACAATGACAAAAGTAGGAGATAAATAAATGGGTTTTTATCTTCAAATTGCTATATTTATAACATGCTCTCTATTTAGTGTTTTATGTGAGAGCATTAACAAATTTTGTTCTTACTCATTTTCATCCGATTTATCTTATTCTTATAAGAAGTCTAAAAAACAAATAGCTTTGTTTCTTTGGTTACCTTGTCAATTTCTATTTATGGAAACCAAAATACAGAAATTTCTAATAATTTTAGATCCTGTAAATTTAACTACTAATCCTTCATACCAACATGATTCAATAATATTAAGCAACAATTAAACTTATTTGTTAAGGAGTAAAATTTAAGACTGCATTTTACTAAAATTCTAATGTTAGAAAATCATTTTAGATATATTCACTGTGTTTTATGCAATGACTTATAAGAGTTTGGAAATACATGTAAACTCAATTTAATACATTTAATTTTAATTTTCATAACTTTTCTATAGTCAATCTGATGAATATGGTAATCTTCATTAAATACATATTCTTTATTTACCATTGTCTAGAAAAAGAATCAAGCAGGTTTAAGTTAGGGGTGGTTAAATTATGGCATCTAAACCAAGATTGGTCAATTCCATATTTACAACTAGTACACTTATACTATAGTGATAATATTACTAATTAATGTTCTAATCATGCAAGTTTAATAAAAACAAATTAAACCTAAGTTAAATGTTTCAATAGTTATATTTGAATATTCATTTTGATTCCAATAGTTAACAGATAATTGCCTTTGTGTATAATTAAAAGTAATTTACTAAATAACTAATTAAAATTATCAATACACATTCAGAACAGCCATTTAAGAAAACGTCAACACGCTAAATCTTTTCTGAAATGTTAAAGGATTATTTGTGCAATTGCTGAATATATTCATTTATATTATCACATTTTAAAGAAATGAAATAGCTTAAAAGTTTGTGTGTCAGATTAGAATATAAAAAGACAAAAAACGTAAGCATCTATAAAAAAAAAAAAAAAAAGATTGGCCATCCTTGGCAGTGATCAAGTGAATGAGAAAAACCACTCTCTAACTTGATGGTTAAAAAAAATTAAATTTCCTGTGGGTAGAAGAAATATTTGGAACAACCTGTGGAGGAAGCCAACACTTTGTTGTAAATCAAGCTTTTTAAGGTTTTTTTTTTAAAAGGCAAAACCAATAGGAGTCAAAATTATTTTTTTTCTATTATAGCTAATTTCAGCAAGTTATAGACCTTCTATTTTGGTATTGAAAAGATTTGGAACAAGAAATGTGGATAAAAATATTTCATGTCTCGATAAAATCTGTTTTTGGAATTTTGTTTCTTTTATTTTTCTACAGCATATCAACCTTTTTAGGTCATATAATGCAGATACTATTATTTTTTATTATTGTTTGTTTTTTTCTTGTCCATCTTTAGTTATTTGAATAATACAATATGAAATATTTAATTTATAGCTGGAGCAAATGTGGGAATTCAAACTTTTCTGAAGGGTATTAGTTAAAAAAATTGACCTAAACATAATGACTGGGATTTGAAGTTGATGATTCCAAAGTCTGACTGCCTATCCACTGTCTCCAATTTTTAGAATTTCTATATGACCTTATTAAGTGTAACAGTAACTACAAAAAAAAAGAATTAAATATTAAAATGAACAACCAAACCTTTAAAGATTATTGGTCAAATAACTGTTATATAAATCTTTGAAATAAAATTGCAATTGAGGTAGAAAAAAAGAAGAATTATAAATGAATTTTAAGTTTTAAGAATTCATTATCACCACTTTTAATACACTACCATAAAAATATCACCACTTTTAATGCACTATCATAAGAATACTCACATTTTATTGACTGAGATGAAATAATGAAAGAAATGAGAGAATGATAAATGAATTGATTAAATCATTTATTTTAGCCATTCCTCTAGAATAAAAACAATTGTAAATACATATATTTTAAAATCTTAAAAAACTAAAATTCTTATTTCAGTTTTTAAAGATACTTTTATGATTATTTGCTGCAAAAGAACCAGTAAAACAAACATATAGAAATGCAACTTTATTCAAATAATTCTGTATGGGTTTGATCCGAACTAGAGAAAAACTTGTTGTCTGCTTAGTTGTCAAGACAAGCCATAAAATAATAAAACAGGCATGTAAACAGATTGCAAAAATATTAAAAATTATTTTTGTAGGCAACATGTTTAGAATTTTTTTTTAAATAACCAGTGTTGATTTATCATATCTTTTTTTGTAGGCAACATGTTTAAAACAAATTTTATTATAGGTCTAAGTATATTCAATGTATTATTTTGATAGTTTCCAAGCTTGGACATAAATTACATTTTTTTTTTCTGGACTAAAGACTCTTAAAGTTAATTTTTAAACATTTACTTCTTCCACTATCATCCTCACCTGTGCTATTTTAAGTAACTGATTAGTTAAGAAAAAAAATCAGTTCATCTTATTTCCTGACACGTAAGAAAAAAAATCAAGAGGAAGAAAATGATAAGCAGAAAAAAAAAGTAAGAAACAACCAGACATTACAGCACTAAATGTTACTATAAAAAAAAAATGAATGGATCATGATGTTATATCTGACTATTAAATAGGAAGGAAAACTGATGAACTAAATAGATTTTCCTCTAGCGGTACCTCCCACAAGTTTCCAAATCAATCTGAGAGGAAAGAGACAATCTGAAATTTAAATAGCTTAGAAAAAAAAAAAAATATTTGAAAAAGTAAAATCAAGTTTTAATAGAACATTCAGGAAGGAAGATGCACAGACAATCAATTTTTCTCTTCTTCTTTTTTCAACCAATCAAGTCAGCTGAGCAATAAGGCAAATCAGAAGAGAGAGAAAGGTGCAGAATAGCAAACGCACTAATGTCAAATGGCTACAGTTTGAATACAAGTGATAATTGCTTCAATGAATATGTCATAGTTAACATGAATGAGAGATTGGAAAGGAAATAGAAACTCAGTTAAGTGAATAACAAATAATAGATATAATCTAAGAGAAAGTACGCATGACAATGTTTAAAGATCAGGGATATTTTTTTATTGTTTTTTCTATTTTCTTTCATCAAAAGCACAAAAAAAAAACACTTTGATTTTTATTTTCTATTTCATCAAAATTAATTTTATTTTATTTCTTTATGTCGATTGACAATTGAAAATCAAATAAAACCAACATCATTTGTCAGAACTTTAAAGATAAGGCTTGAGGGGTTAATTAGAATGTTTGGATTATTTTCACCATCTTCATTGTCGTAAAAGAAAATCTTTCTGATGATATGACCTTTACATTCCTTCACGTATTTTTTTTTTAAAACTCAAAGAAACATCTTATTGAACACCACACATGAAACTAAAAAAATGTAGAGTGAAATTGCTTATATTTATAGTAAGAGAGCTTGGTATCAGTGATAGAGCTTGTATATTTGGTAAGAGTAGACACAAAGTCAACGGCCTTCAGTGACTGTAAGTTTCTCGCATGCACAGTCATCAAACTGAAAGGAAGCCTTGACTCCATGTCTACGCTTTTAAGTGTGTGTGTGTGTGTGTGTGCCATCAGTCTCTACCAAAATCCTCAATGAATTTTTAGTAAACAGACTTAAAATTTGATACGATTCTGGACCTGGACCAAGCTTTTATTTAAATTGGTTTGGAACTGGAAAATCAGCTGTTATAAAGTCCCAAGTTGCAAAATTGAACCTGTCTCAGCTAAAATACACTGCCCGTTGTGTGCCTAAACATTTAAAATTTGATGTATTGGACATAAGGAACACTTTCTAATTAGTTTTGAGTCGGAAAAATTATTTGTATATGTTATAGAGACTACGAACATGCTATCATTCTATAAACATTATTTTTATATATACACATATTGAGAATTCCATCCATTTTGGATAAATATCGATATAATCATATATTACAAACAAGCATACAAAGGATTCAATAAGAACTATGGACATTTAGGCTATGAATTTATTCTTGATCTTTTTCTGTATTAGAAAACTGTAATGAATTAAGAATATATGTTTTTTTTAAATGACTAAATTTTCAATGAATCTTATATTGAAAAATGATTTTCTGCCTAAAGTATTTTGCATTTAGCATAAATAAAGACTTATATATGCACTTAAAAATAATATATTCGTTAGAGATTGAAAAAAAAAATTGCCTCATCTTTAAAATGACTGCTGATTTTGCATGGGCCTCTGTATTTCAAATATCTTGGTTTATATATAAAGAAAAATTCAAACAATGAATTTTATGTTAATTAAGAAATAACAAGAAAATTTATTCTTTTTGATTACTTTTTGATTCATCATGCAGCATACAAACATGTTAAGTTATGAATAATCATCAAAATGAATTTTCAAGAATTCTAAAAGAAAGATTTTTTACCCTTAAGCATGATCTTTTTGTTAAAAGATATCAGAATAAATGAAACTTAGTCATTTGCCAAGGGCAATATTTTATCTACAAAAAATTCCAGCCTTCAGTACAATGAGTAATTGCATTTAGAAATTATAGATAAAAACTTCTTTAATTATATATATCTAAAACATTCAACATCAGATGCCTACATACATACATGCACAGCTACACATGTCTATGTAATATTATATTGCAACTGTATATGCCCATTAAAATTAAACAAGTTTTTAAAATAATTTAATAAATTTCATCTCTAAGTATTGCATTTTTTTTTCATATAATTCATTTCAAACTAAATTTTATACATTAACCAACAAAACAAACCATTTCCAATAATTATTCAAGTTAAGTATCAATAATCTTGTTTGTATGCTTTTTGCATACCTCTCCCAAGGGTATTATGTCAACTTAGACGGAGCAACTTGGATTCAAACTCGCGTACTACGATTCCAAAGCACAAGTGCCTACCCACTGGGCCATGTGGATGTCCCAAATAAATTAAGTAAAAAAAAAAAACATTTAGTTTTTTCTGCTTACAAGTTAGAAAAAAGGTTTTATTTAAAAAAATAATCACAAATAAAGAAAGAAAATAAATGAGTACAGTCATTAAGTTTCTTTCTTTTTTTTTTTTTTAAAGAATTTTTTCTACTTCAAATTTTTAGTCTAGGTTTTTTTCAGTTCCAATATTTGCTTCCAATGATTATAAGTACTAAAAGCAAGCAGGTGATAATAGCCAATTATACCATGGCTGAGTGATTCAATGATTATTCAATAAAAACAGCCTTTTACTTACTGAAAATATATAAATTGTTTGTTCTGTTTTATGGCATACCAACCTATTTAGATTTAGATCATTTAATGCCGAGAAAAATCATTATTGATAAAAATTATTTTGTCTACAAATAGCTTTTTTAATATACTATTTAATCCATGGTGAAAGGTGTATGGAGATTCATAGCTTTCTCAAGGGTTTTATCAAAATGTGAATGTAAATTAAATAACTAGGATTCGAACTTGCATACTACGATTCCAAAGTCCAACTGCCAATCCACTGTACTGATTGGACTTCCCAGAAATTATATAATTGATAACTACAGAATTAAAAGAAATAGGAAAATCTTGAAATAGTCTAGTCTGTGGTAAGAATATACTTCAATAAAAGCATATTGTCACAGCTCTATTTATTATAAACTACCCCTCTTCATTAGGGTAGTTAAAACCCACATCTGGAATAGAATGGCTGTAAAAGGTAGTCAAAGCCAGATAAGCTAAGGAGACAGCTAAAATGTCAGAGATAGACAGGTTTAAGTCTAGGTTCCAGATTAAGTGGTAAGATTAGACTTCAATCTGTTTTTTCAAAGTTTAGGCATGCTGAAATAAATTAATTAAGAAGTTTTTATTGTCGGTTTAGTGCTGTCATCTTTTTAAACTTATTACCACACTATATATTTACCCTAGTTAGGCACAAGGCCATTTTTTCATGCCCTATATACCTGGGCTTTTTGCAATCAGTGTTGCCCTTCACCTAGATGAGTTGCTCTCCCGAGTTAACAAGCCGCATCTCCCATAGGCAAATTAAGGTAAAGGCAATGGTTTTGACTGGGATTTGAACTTGTATATTATAATTTCAGAGCCCAAGCTTTCACCAATGCTGCACCCTGGGGGCCCAATTACCTCACTATATGCTATGAAGCAAGTCAAGCAACTATTACTTGTATTAAAGTAATACAATTTCTGGGAAATTCAATAAAGTTGTGATTGAATGTCTATATTTTAAGTTCATAATTGAAACATATCTGAACAATGAACATAGGGAAATCAAGGTAGTATTGAAATACAGAAATGAAACTTAATTATTTGTAAATAGAAAACTTGCTTGTAGAGTGAAAAATCAAAAAATCTTTTATTAACTGGGAAATAAAAACATTCTTTATTGAAAATTTATGGCCAGAAGATTTGTAGATTTCAATTGTTAATTTTTCATAATTGATCAATACTTATGTTACATCATTGTTTGTAATTATGTTTTCATTTTTTTAGCTCCTTTATTTTCCAGTACAGCCATTTTATAACAAACAACAACCAAATGTAAAATGGCTTCTAATATATTAATATACATATATATATATATATAAATCACAATTACTTTTTACTAATTTATCAAAAGTCGAAATTGATTTTTTTTTTATAATGACTGAAATAAATATCTGGACAATTTCTATACATGAAATATGCATATACTTTTTTTTTTAATCTCTGTGCTTCTAAATCTTGCTTTGTATCAAAAGGTAACCAACAATGAAATCTTTAAAAAATGGAAAAAGTCTAAGCAAATGTCATATCCAAAGCCTTTTTAGATATCAGCCAAGAGAAAAAAATAATATTGAATTAGAATCACACATGCACATACACATGTGTGTCTATATGTGTGTATGTATAAACATATATATATATATATAAATATTACATGAACATATATATATATATATTACATAAACACATATATATGTACATATTACATGTACACATATATATATATATTATATAAATATGTACACACACACATATATATATACAAATTACTATAAAAACACACACACAAAAATATCACATAAACATATATATGTGTGTAAAATGGGGAAAAACAAAGAAAAAGAAAGCTTAAAAAAAATAAAAAACAAAATCCAAGAGAAAAGCAACCAATAGAATTGCTGTCAGATTGTTTTAAAATGGAGATGAAGAAGAATTGGGAAAAGTCACTGATAGAAATTCAACATCGATCTGCCTCGGTCTTCAGCAGAGGAAAAATCTCAAGATAAATCCATATCCACGTCATAAATTCTCCAAATAAATAATGAAAAAAAGAGAACACAACAATGAAAAATAAACAATGAAAAATTTCCTTATTTCAATGCTATCAAACTGCAGATCATTTTTCTGATCCTAACAGTTGGATTTTGACTCAATGTCAACTGTGCTAACTTTGATATACACAAAAAAAAACACTTGGAAGAAAAGCAGAGGGTTCAGCTTTTTTTGTTGTTTATTTGAATAATTTTAGCATTATTCAGATTATTTGGACTTCTATCTTTATCGTTACATCCACAAAGTTTCAGCACATATTTCCCTTAGCTCAATATTAGTGAAACTCAGGATCCTTCATGCAAAACCTAGAAGCCTTCTTGGAATCGCAAACCTAACCCTTTCTGTAATCCATGGAGGTAAACCATTCTAAAAATGTTGTCCATTATTTATGTTGGTATTCTTTGTTATATCTGCCTGTAGTGAAAAATGAATTTGCAATCTCAGCATAAGTGTCACTTAAAATTCAAATAAACGAAATCCTACAACTACTATACCTTTGCTTAAGTAAGTTTTTATTATTATTATCATCATCATAATTATTACTAATATTGTTGTTGTTGTTTTATAGCTTTGGTTTGTTTGTTTTTAAGGTTGTTTTTTTCAATCACGGTGAATAGAAAAAATTATTTTTTTATTGATAAACTAAAAAGAATGCTAAAATATTTTATTTCAAACTAACCTATAAGACTTCCCTCATTTGGACTTCAGGTTAGTTAATGAATATAATTCTTAAAGATTTGATAGTAAACTCAACTTATAAAAACAATTTTCCTGTAACATTTAAACAAAAAAAAATTTTGTTGGATTTGTAAATTCAGACAAATTATGGTAATTTAACAAAAATGGAAATATTAATTAGTGGTTATATGGGCAAAACTGACTGTTAAGATATTATCTTAATGATACCATCATTTATTGCAAAACCCCAAACCATTTATTAATTTGTTTCAAAATCAAATCATAGATAGTGATAGCATGCAAAATCCATTATTTGAATCATTAAGTACCAAAAATCATGCCGGTAAATTAATATAAAAGCTTAAAGAGAATTTTCAATGGATAAAAGTTCAGATTTCAATAGACCTACTCTACAGGTAACAGATGGCAATATAATTCATATCAAGCTGAGAATAGTCAAGCAATCATCAAAGATAATTTCCAAGAAAAAACAAAACTAAAAATCAATATATTCTATAGACTAATCGTAATTGTTCAGTCAGACTATATTACAGCAATCAAAAATGTGTGTTTACATAAGTTTGTGAGTGTCCAAACTTGTAAGACGAGGCTTGACAATTATTATCATTTGAAATACTCTAACTTTTATTCTTATCAAATTTGTTAGATGTACAATATTTTGGCTGATATTGCCTCTGGCCTCCTTTATATATGGCTTATTGATGATAGGAAACTTTATACAAAACCTGGGAACCTTCAAAGAATTTCCAAATACACCCTTTCTTCAATCTGTGATGATCAATTGTGTTCATTCTTTAATCTATAATAATGCTAATCAATGCCTACTGGATTCAAGATAAATAATTTTCTCTTAAAACAAAACCAACAACATTATATAATGTATATCTATCTATATATATGATGTATATCTATCTATATATATAATGTATATCTATCTATATATATAATGTATATCTATCTATATATATAATGTATATCTATCTATATATATAATGTATAT
>JAUZSX010169006.1:0-16712 GCA_034780655.1 Idiosepius hallami
TTTAACATCAAAATGATTACTAGAAAAAAACATATTATCACCTGAAGAAGGCCGAAGGGCTAATCGGCCGAAACGTTATGAAAAAAACAATGATAAGGATGAGGACAACAGTCCGAATAATAATAACACAAATCTTCAAGCCTCACCCCAAAGATTCCGAAATAACATACAAATGATTTGTCTATTAACAGAATCCTATGTAAAATAATATCAATCATAAATTTGCCAAGAGATTACTGAGTTAGGTTTAGCCAATTGTAATATTGAAAAGCACTTGTTTTACTTTAACCAGAAACCAGTCTTGTCATTATAATTTAATGAATATGACATTACAGTCATATCTAAAGTTGGGCAGCGAAGTTGGAACATTAGTAAAAGCTCAGGCTCTGGAATCATAGTACATGAGTTCATATCCCATGTAAAAACCATTGCTTCACCTTAAAAATGGCCTTGTGACAAACTTGGTCGGTGCTGCTCATCAAGTAAATATAATATCTAAAGTTGTATATGAATTTTGTAAATACTCTGTAGAGATTTATTTATTTTCTCAAGAGAGAAAAACACTGTTTTTTTCCTGGAGATCTCTTCTTTTTTTAAATATGTTCTTATACATCACAGATATTTCTTATAAAAATAAATAAATAAACAATGATAAATTATATCCTAAAAATCTTGTTCGGTAAGAAATAATGAATATCTTTGAATCAAATATCTTCACTTCCAAAGTTGTATATTATTAGAGTGTTTTGAATGAGGAGTTAAACACGCTGAGTGGTGTTATTGAAAAGGAAAACAGAACTAAAGGGCTTCAATTTAGCATTGCTGTTTCTTCTATTTAATAATAAACCACAGGTGATCCTTCAATACAAGATAAAAGAAAAGGAAGTTTCAATTAGAGCTTTCAAAGTTTAAAAAAATATATGGTAATGGCCCGGACTTAAGGTAAATAACTGATGATCAGTGATCATTTATCAAGTGGAGAATAGTTTAAATTATTGCCAAGAAAAGTCATACACATTTATTATCTCAATAATTTTAGTTCTTGCTATTGCCTTGGGATAGGGGAAATTAAAAAAGAATTTTCTAGTAATTTTTTTTTAATTCTTTTGTTTTGCTGAATGATTGTATCCCCCCCTCTTGCCATATGCAAAAAGAAAAAAAAAAGCATTTTTTTATATAGAAAATGTTACTTGGCAAACAAATTTATTTTTTAACATGAAAAGAAGCAGTGATATTCAGTAAACAGATTTAAAATGTTATGGATAATTCTGTGTAAAGATATGCATATGAATGAATTGAGCAAACTATTGGAAATAAATTAAAACTTATTAAAGAAATTTCTTATTAGATTGATCATGTTCAATACGGTGGTGTCTATAAAAAAAAATAAAGAAAAAATAAAGAATCTCGATTAGCTTAAAACATAAATGTAAGTTTCTAATTATATTATGTTGATCACGTTTCTATTAGGCTCTAAACAAAAATTTAGTCTTTCATTTAAAAACTGTCCCTTTAAATTAAAAAATTACCTTTTTTTTTTCTTTAGTTTTAAAACAAAATAAATGAAAGTATTTTTCCAGCTCAATGAAAAAAGAAAGATTAAAGAAAAAGAAAGATTAATGAAAAAAGACCCCATATAACTTTATTCAAATGATTCAACATGAAATATGTCAATATCTTTACAAATTTCTAAATCTTACAACCTCCAAGAAATGGAAAATGAAGATAAATTCTGAAATGAAATGTGGTTTTATTTTCTAATGAGATATAAGATGTATCATCTAATACAAACACAATGATCTGATTTTTATAAGTTTAAGATTAAAATCCAGCAAAATGAGTAGAAATATCTACTATACTAAAGAATGAACTATGTTTACAGAAACAAACAATGTGGGAAGAATAATTTTACCCTAAGGATTTACTAACACAATTGGCAAGGAACTCAATTCTTTTGTTCCTCTTCAAGGCATTTTCTCGCATTGTGTGTGTGTATGTGTGATTATGATTATGATTATCCAAACATATGATTGATATTACTTGGTCAAGAGGGTTATAAAAAAGATAGACAGACAATGAGATGATGCTGAGAAAATGGTATATGGGAGCCTACCTTTATAGTCCTGTTCTCTCCCTTGGGGTAATGCAGCTTTTAAAAAAAATAAATTTAGATGTAACAAAAACTTGATAAAATAAAACAAAAAAAAAGTTTAATGGTTGGAAAAAAAAAATTATTTATATAAAGAAAGAAAGAGTTATTTGTTTAAAAAATATGTAAATTAAAAAAAAACAGGAAGCGATGCACATACAAATAGTTATGTATCAAAAATAACTATTTTTTATTTTTGAAAGCTTAAATCTGAAATAACTTTCCATTTTTAAGTACTTGATAAACATTTTTTGAATTTTGATAGTAAACTATAATATGAATACTTTCTTCTTATTTGCTTTATATTATTTTTATCTTTTTTTTTAAAATATGAAAGAAAGAAAAAATTAATTTTTATTTTGTGTTATGAATAATATTATGAAATCTAATATTGGGAATGGTTCAGTTAAATTTTCTTATTTTCTTATTTTTTAAAAATTACACCTACATTTCTATCCTTTAAATTTCAAGACTCATTTGAATTGGGTATTTTTTTTTATATCTTTCAAATCTTATGTGAAGAGATTTCACACCATTCTAATAACTAGATAAGGTTTTAATCCTAAATGTATTAAAATAGCTGGGATTTAATCTCATGTCTTGGGATTTCAATGCCCAAGCTATTATCACTATGCCATAGATCTTTCCATTTTAATATTCTTTACAAGCTTCATTTCCTATAATCCATTAGCTTATAGGGCGGTGGTTCCCAACCTATTTTGGGCCATGCCACACCTAGGCATTTCTAAAATCCTGATGCCCCCTTTTGTTATATTTAATTTTTGTTATTAAAAATTGTTATTCAGTGAAGTAAGCTTAAAAGGCCATTAATTTGTATCTAAACAAGCTTCCAAAGAACATGGCATCAATGAAAGAGAGTAATAATAATAATAATGATGATGAAAAAAATTACTCATTCTCCAATTGCCTTACAGTCTTTGGTATAGTAAGCCCAAGGGTGGACGTCCTGCCTATGCCCCACCAATGCCGCGCCCCACATTGGGAATGACTGTTATAGGGACAATTTAAAAATTGTATTTATCAAAAATCTTTTACCCGCATGAGAGTGAAATTTCATGGAGAATGAAATATTGAAGAAAACCAAATAATAACATCATCCTATCTCCTCTTAATAGATTTTGTTGACAGTAAAATTGATAGATGGAAATAGATTGGTTTATGTATAAGTAAAATTCTATAGCAATTGCAAAGTTAAGTAAAATTTTCTCTGGGAAAGTAGTTGAATCTACTATCTGCCAGCTTTATCTAAAAACATAAATGATTAAATGGTATTAGTGTATTTTCACCCATATGGGTGTTCATATGCAGTTTGAACTAACTATCACTAAATATGGCACAAATGGGTGTTGAAATTCAGTATTTCCGATTAAAATACGTGACCAAAATATGAACTTAGAGAATTTTTAAAAAAAAGAAAAATACATGCACAATAATCATTATGTATTTCAAAAAGGAAAATTAACAAGGTAGTTTTTTTTCACTGAAAATGAAGAGAGAGAAAATGTCAATAATAAAAGAATTACTATTTGAATGCAAATATAATGATAATGAATGATAAAAATCATATGTATAAATGTATCATATCTGTCAACCTACAAATACAGTGGAAGTAAAAACAGATTAAAAATAAAATAGATTTGATTTTAAAGGATAAGAATCCTTTCTCCAATACTCCTTGTCTTAGAAGTGCCTGTTTTCCAGATTTTTTTTTTTTTTTTTTGGTTTTATAAAGATTTAGTTTGTATATAGCATCTATAAAACAGAACAACTTATAGATGGAGTACAAGGATGAGCAAGATATCCTTTTACATTTCATAGCACAGCTTATACATACCGTCAAAGTTAATTTCATATCACCAATATATATGCATTTACACACACACACACACACACACACACACAGAAAAATTATTTAAAAAGCAAAACAAGAATATATATAATGCCAATGCATTTTGAAATGTTCCTTCATCAGGACATATTACTTTTTAAATATTGTGTCCATGGTCTTATTTCGGACATGGATTTTTGTTGTTGTTAAAAAGAAATCAGATTTTTTTGAAAAAAAGAGAAAATTTCAAAGATATAAAAAAAATTGATTTTATAACAACCATAAAAACCTATTACAATAATTTTTCTATCCTATATCACGCAATTTAGTTTACTTTCCACTTCTTTTATTATATATATATATATATATATATATATATATATACTTATTAAAATTGGAATAATGGTTGTTCCAATGAGAGAAATAAGAATAGGTTAAAAATGGTAAATAAGTAATGCTATGAATGTTTCGTTGATATCGATTTATATAAATCAATATCAACCAAACCATCATGGTTTTACTTATTTATCATTTTAGATCTATACATAATATCCAGGACTAAAAGTCCTATAAATTTGCTTATTAAAACAAATAATTGCATGAAGAGGGCTCAAGAAATCCAAGACGTTTTTGAAAGAGGATAAAACATAGACCTATTAACCCTAATACTAGATTATTTATTAGAAAAGAGGAATGAGTAAAACACAAATTAAAGATAAGTTCAACAATCTACTTCTACTATAAAACTGACTATGTCAGAGGAATGGTCTCTACCAAACTACTTTGCCAATTTTTAATCATGAGACTTGAAATTCAATATATGGTGTATTTGGGCCAGTGGAATAAACTCAGGTTTTCAGTCAGGGAAATAGTTTCTAAGAGGACAAACTTGAAAAACTGTATCATTGTTGGTCTGTAGTATTTGCTGTTAGAGGTGTCATCATATTTATTATGAACTTATATATGTCAATATAACTGCAGTTTGCTAAAATAAATTTCGGAATTAAAAAAAAAATCACATCAGTTTTCTTGAAAGGAAAATAATCTTGGAATTACAAAAACACAGATCCAAATGAGCACAAAAGAAGCACCAAAGCAATCCCCAAGCTTGAATGCTGGAAATAAATTTTTGCAATTGATTTATGTACAATGGGGACAAAAAGCATTCAAAACATGCTTAATATTTTCATATTCTATTTTTTTATATACTTGCAAAGAGAATGAAAAATAAAATTATTTTGTTATAATTTATATTCAGTCATCAGACTGAAAAAGCTCTGGTCTGATGACCAGAGAAACTGACAGTCACCGAAGGCCGTTGACTCCATGTCTTCGCTTATCTAATTTAGGACAACATTTAAATCATATATTAATATAATTTGGTTTTGATTCTCTTTTTGCAAGTGTGTGAAGTTTTAAAATATAAAAGATATTCAGTGTGTAGTGAATAGTTTTTGTGCCCACTAGTAATTATACAAGTATATTACGTCACTTGTAATTAGCATTGTGGATTTGTGAATTTGAAATCAAAATTTAAAGTAATGGAATCAGATTCAAAAGAAAGCTTATTGTAAGAGTTCGATATAAACTAACCAACTTTGGTCGTAATATATGGAAATCCCCATAACCCTAACATCAATTGATTTTATGCACACCATTACAAGAGGCTTCTTATGACATGCATAAAGACAATAAATAGGAAGTACAAACACTCAAAAGCGTAATTATATAATAAAAGCATAAATAACGATAAATAACAAATGCAGCACGTTTCTTGTGCTTTGCTTTCAGTGAATGTTTCAATCTGTGCCAAATTCTATAACCCGCATCAGTCACAAAGTTTACAATTCAGTCACGTCCTAAAACAATTCCTCCTATCTACCACCTTGCCAGGCAAATACAAAAAAACAGTTACAAAATCAACTCAAAGAGTTGACTCTACGCTCGCCTAGCAAGAGAACTAAATAAATAATAAATAATACCTGCATTTTCCACATAACAAAGAAAGGAAGATAAAAAAAAATAGCCAATACAAAGTTAGTTTAAATCCTCCATCTCATCTTTCCCTTTTACTCTGTTTCTTCATTTTCATTCAACGAGCCACGTCCAACTACTAATCTCAGCAATTATCAGAAATGTGTGAATAAATGTTGCATTATTTTTGGTCTGCTTTTTCTTTTTTTTTCTCTTTTTCTTCCCCCTGGTATGTGTATACTCATAAAGGATTAGTCCATTCAATCCTATACAGGGTTGGAGTAATATGGACCAATCAGAGAGCAGAATGGGGACAATATTGTCTATAAAAAACAATCAGCCAAACTGACTTCCCGACACTGCTAGTACCTGCTATTATTGCTTGGATCTACAATTTCAGAGGACCATCAATCTTTCATCTTGGATTTTACCAATAGTTGGATAATTTACCATTTTGGATTTAATTACCAACATTGTCAGACTTTGATATAGTCAAACAATTTGATATTGGGTTTATTTATTTACCTATATTATTAGACTTTGATTGGACTTATCTTGCACCATCCTTACCAGGAATGATAGTGCCAGACTACGATACAACTATAAATAACTGATTGATCTTTAAATGTTAAAAAACAATAAAAGGTCTTATTTGAAAAAATACAACTTTTTAAATTTTTATCAATTTGAATTCTCTGCTTAAACACAATATACTTCCATTAAGAAAAAAAAGATTTTTTTAACTAGGTTTCTTTTAACATCATTTATTGGAGAAAAAATATACCAAAAATAATTAAAAAACTGACACTAGATTTAATCATAAAAGCAATAGTCATGACTGTCAAGAGGTCTTTAAATAGCCTTGTATTAAACTCTTGCAATTGAAATTTTTCATTGAAATGCTTTTCAATAGGAATGCCATGCAGATAACCCAATATATAGGAGAAACATTGCAGGCAATCCTTAATTTGAAAATTTTAAAATAAGATTGTAATGAACAACTTAAGTATAGACTAAATATGTTTTTTAAATCTTAAAATCAATAGTTACAACAGTGTCAGTCTTGTTACTTGTTTCAATATTTCAGAAAATAACAAGCACTTCCATTAGAAACATCTAACTCTTGAGTGTAAAAATGCTCACTTCCTATCTTTCTGCTTTTGATTGTTTTTACCAAGATAAGATGTATTATCTGTGTTAAGTTCCAAGTACTGGGAATATTCTGACAACTAAAGATGAAAGAAAAAGAAATCAAGAAGGCTCGACCATAAATCATTCTTGATTTGAACATTATTTCCTCAGAAATAAGGATAAAGAAACAAAAGCCAATCCTTTGAAATAATCATAATCTTATAAATCAATCAAAAGAAAAGACATACCAGAAAAGGCTTTGTAATATTTTTGAAGATAAATGCAATTCAAAAAGCTTTAAGGAATTATTATACAAAGAGGAAGAGACTTAATCTTTCATAACAAACAAGCTAAGACTCAAAGAGAAATCTTCTAGCAATAAAAGATGTGGGTGAGGGTAAGTTTTTGGTGGAAATAAGCAGAAAATTGGAATGACCTGAATGAATGGAAATTCTTATAATATAATTCTTCATAATTTAATTATCAGATTTTCTACCTGTTTTTTTTTTTTAGATTACACGAACACATTCACTTATATAAAGTGTGAATATTACAATTAGTCAAATTTCAATTTTATCCTATTCTCTTTTTAAATATTGTTACATTTCTTCACTGAGTAATGAAATAAAAACAATTCTATCATGAAAAAAAAATATTTTTCTAATTTTTACATACATTTTTAAATAACTTTTTCTCCTCCAAAAATATTAACCATTACATTTAATTTCAGTTGAATTCACTTTCAGATGTAACTCGTTAACTAGGGAAAGTAACTCATCTAGTTGTAAGGATAACACTGATTCAAAAAACTTTGGTCGATGAGAAGTATTGCTTGCAGTACTCTATTGAGTTAGGTAGATCTTACGTAGAAAAATAATTTTGCAACTTCCATAAATAAAGTTTTTCTTCAATTTATCTCAGAAATTTTTGATTTGATCTCATATTAATGAGATGATAAATGGTGCACATATATCTTCATGATTTTCTTAATCTATTTATGTATGCACTATATAACTTTACAAGCTAAATTCTGTTAAAGAGTCAATTCTATAGTACGAATTGATATTATTTTACTGACTCAACTTTAGTAAAATCTTAATTGATTCAGATTCCACTGCTTATCACCTGAATCAGCACTTCAACATCCTAATAAAAAAGAACACACATACACAGAGCTAGAGTAAATAATTCCACTGTGTTCTACATTTTTATTTTCCTGAAAAATAAAACCATTTAGATTCCTGAAGGATTCTATTCATTCCAATGCTTATCTAAGAAATTAAAAAAAAACAACAAAAGATTAAAAACTAATCTTTATGAGACCTTTTTTTCATGGAAAAAGTGAAATATTCCATAATTAAAAATCCAGATGAGAAGAGTTTATTAAATAGAAGAAATTTACATCCTTGAATATTTTTTGTTGATTAAAAAAATTATGGAAATTTAGCTTCGTTATTTTTTATTTATTTATTTTTCTTTTTTTTACATAATGGATGATTTTATTTTTTTATACATTTAAAACCAAAAATGATTATTTTTTTTCTCAATGTAGTCTTTGTTGAGAAACACACCAATACACTGTTTGTAAAAACAAGGAAAAGTTTTCACAAAGTTCAGTTTTATTGCAATAGATTTTTTCCTAAGTATTCTTCAAAGAATAAATTTACCTTTCACTCTTGAAATATCCCTAAACTTTTTGTGGCCTATAGTCAGTGCCATGCTTAGCCACATAGCCACCTCAATGCAGAATACGCCTTGTGGCCCCATTTCCCTAAAAAGAGGCAACTTGCACCCCCACAACATACTAGAGGCTTTGATCAACATCTATACATACATATACAGAAATATATTATATTTACTTGGTGAACACCAACCCAAGTTTGGCACAAGACCATTTTTATGTGCTAAAAATATATATAAACAGAAATATATATAGTGAGAGAAACACAGAGATACAGACAGACTACAACATATAAGTGTCATAATGATTTTCTAGTTTATTTAAAACCAGAGATCCTTGCAGCCCCTAGGGAACTTGTGGCCTCCATCCCCCCCCCAGCAGCAGTGGGGTCTGCAGGGGCCCTAAGCATGGCAACACATAATCGAGTAAACTCAAAAGATATTAAGATTCATCTTCTTAGAAAGTAAATGAATTAAAACATTATCTCAGTTCAGTGAGGGCATTTCAAAAAGGGAGAAAATAACCATCCCTCTATATTGGCAGTCTTCTAAGTAACCTTACAGTAGAATCTTAAGATTCCTCAAAATAACTCAGTAAAGCAAAGAAGCACAGAAGGGAAGTAAAAATGGTAAATATAAATTCTAACAAAGATAAAAACAAAGAAATTTTTTTAATATAAAATAACAAAAAAAAAGACATCCTCCTAAACATCCACAAAGATAACATCCACAAATAGCATCTGAGATGAACTGAAGCAATGGGAAATTAGCAAACACAAAAAAAGGATTCATATATATATATATATATTGCCAGTTTTAATAGTTTATTGACAATAAAAGGGCCTTTTTTTTAGTAAATATACATTTTGGGAATAGCAGAAATAGGGAAGAAAAGAAAGACTAGGGGAAAATAGAGAAGAGTTAAAGAAAAATAATTGAGAAAAAGAGAGTTTAAAAGATAAAGGAAAGAGAATCAGAGCAATGAGAGAGAGAGAGAGAGAGAAAGAACAAGGATAAAAACTCCGACCAACTGAAATTAGATTGAACTCCAATCTTCAAATTAAAAAAAAAAAAAAGAAAACCCAAAGTTTATCTAAAAAAATAAAAATTAAAGAAAAGAGATATTCCAGTTATCCCCTCCAGAAAACAAAACAAAAACAAAACAACTTTATAATGAAAAAATGAAAAGATAATTGAATATTTCTCATTCAATATTAACAAATAAATAATGTTAAATTTTTACATAAAATAGGTGGTTTAAAAAACTAAATTAAAATATAGATTTTTTTTTTAATATCTATACTAACAATAGCATCAAAAACTTGCATTTACTTTCAATTATTGCATTTACTCTCATCTATCTTGGGGCTCGTTAACTTAGGAGAGAAACTCATCTAAGTAAAGGGCAACACTGATTTAAAAAGCCAAGGGATTTCATGAGCATGTAAAACTGGCCTTGTGCCTAACTTGGATTGGTACTCGGTCAAGTAAATACAAACATCAAAAACTTTTAAGTCGTTTTTCTGATGACGTTTTAGCACCTAATCTGCTAAATAGCGCAATTTGCATAGGTAAAGAGTTGAATGAACTGAAAGGTGAGGAAATATATTGAGCCAGCAAGTTAACCGTAAAAAAGCTCAAGCTTATTACTTCCTATTTGAAAGACATAAGCTCAAAAGTACTTGCTAAAAACACAGATTTACATCTGATGTTGGATTGTTATTTTGATATAATATCTAAACCAAACCAAATACATTTGCTTCATTTATATGAATAAATGCTAAATTTGAGGTCATCCATCAGATTAATAAATAATCTAAAAAGACAATCTTTCAAATAAATTCACATAACCACATTAAATATCTACAAATTAGATGGACTGTATACAAAAATGTGATCGAAGGTGTGAATTTGAATAATTTGCATATTACTTTTAAAAATTTTATTTAAATAATGGGTTGTCTATAATTTAATACTATTTTTTTTTACACTTCTATAAAGAAAATGTAATTAAACATTATTTAGTTAATAATTATGAAAATTATTTAGTTGATAATTATGAAGTAGATTGCAAATTTGCTTTATTACAGCTGAATTATTAAGGGAAGTAATTAATACTTGCATTTCTAGTTAAGACTAAAACTAAACGGAAATCTGTTAATTACAATATTTCTTTGTGCTTTTCTAAAATTCAGTTCCATAAGAACATTTTTCTATATTTTTTACCAACAACTTCATTTATTTTTTTTTGTTATTTTTGGTACAGTCAAACTCTCACAATTAGTATGGTATAACCCAAACAAAGAAAATTTAATCATGTGAAAAATAGTAACTAAAAGAAAAAAAAAACTGTCAAGAAAGAATCAGTATTCATGCATTCTTTTACCCCATGTTTGCAACAAGGTTATGAATGAAACTATTATTATTAGATATTTTCTCTTTTTCTAGAAATACCTTTTACTTACAGTGACACAGTTTTCTTATAGAATTACTGCATTATTTAAATTATAACAAATATCTTAATTATCAGTAAGGAAATGTACGATATATATATATATATACAATATATATAAAAATAGTATTATGAGTAAACTTTTAGAATATAAACTTTCATCAAGAATTATGAAAGTTACTTGCAAAAAATTATTGTACTTTACTCAATCGAAGTAGTGTGTCTGTGTGTGTGTGAGTGTATGTATATATATATATATATATATATATATAAGAAAAAAGAGACATTTCCATTGAGAATGATTGGCTGAAGTATGTTATTGAAGCATTACCAGCTGAAGTGTATTCTTGAATTAAGAACTATTGTTCTGATAAACAGAATTTGGATGTCTGCACGATCAACCATTTTATGCTGCTGATCAAATTTATTCAGAGAGTCATTTTAAATACTGAAGACAACTCATGGCCAAGTATATATGATCAAACAATTTTCTTATTAGAAACTTTTCATACAATGAATATCCAAATCAAACAATTCATTGTTAGCATTGATTATGTCTACACACAGCCTTTTGGGTAAACACCATTTGAGGAGTTTGGTAGGCGATGTGAGGAAAGGCTTTCAACATTGTAAAAGTATTACATGATCTAAGTGAGATAAGTATTCAACACATCAAATTACTAAAATTGTCTCAATGACCTTTTTTTTAAATATAATTTGATTGGTTAATGTTTTTATATAAATGCAGTTATTTAAAAAAAAATAAAAAAGGCAATAAAATAAAACATGAAATATGCATATAATACTAAGGTAGAGATTGAATAATACTGACATTTATTTTGAGAAAAAAACCTAGAACATAAAAAAGGTCTATTTGTGTTAAAAATTAAATCAATAGATATGCAGAAATTAAATTTAAATGTTTTCTACCTGATTTTCACCATTTGGATCATCAGAATACAAAGAAGTAGAAGGTTTTAATTCTCTAGCACATTTCAGCATATTTGAACAAACAAATCTTAAATGGGTTAAATGATAATTGTGTTTTTTTTAACAGACCAAGGCTAAATGGCGACAAATTTTTTTAAGAATTTTCATCTAATAATTCAACAACATATGTGCAAAAATAAATAAATAAATTAGGTCTTGTATTCTTTTTTTTTTTTTTTTGGCAGTAAGCAAAAATGGATCTTCCTTTCACATCATGGTTCCTTTTTTCATTATATTAGAATTTTTTTAAAGAAAGACCCAAAACAGAATTGGATCTTGGTCCATCAAAGTTTTCAAATTCTAAATATGATTTGGAGCTGAGTCTGAAGAAGTGACATGTTTTCAAAAAATATTTTTTTTTTTAGATTTTAAAAATTCATGTTATAACAAATCAATTTAATATTCAGAGTATTAACCCCTTTTTAACAATTAGCCTTTTCTTAATCTCTTGATCAATTGTAAGTAGATTGTTTAGCAATTTAACAAGCAAATATGTATGTAATGCAATGTTACCAACAACTTTTAGATTCAAATTGGAAATTTAAAAAAAACTATTTTGTAATTATTACACAAGAACTTTCATTAAAACATATTTGAATTACTAATTCTGGCATTTCTCAATAAGCCTTTCAAAATTTTAAATCTTAAATTTGTCAGTGCATAATCTTTTATACCCAACTCCCATACTCTCGAAATAGAAAATTATGAAGTTAATTTATATAACAAAAAAAATGAACAGAAACATTATTTTTTTTAATTATCAGGTACCTCAATTATTTATCCTGACTATACAATTTTTTATCCCCTAGTTGTAAATTTACCCCTGGTTGAGAACCTGTCTTAAAAGATGGATAATATAAATGTCTAGGAAATAGTTGAATTGGTTTTAATTAAGCAAAATGAGAAAAAGGGGGACAAAAGATAGGAGAGAAAAATGAGAAGAGAAAGAGGAGAGGGAAAAGTGTGGGAAGAGAGAGAGAGGGGAGGAAAAGAAAAAGAATGATTAAGACAGACATCAAATAAAAAGAAAACTTTTTTTTTCTCAATTAAAAACAACTTCTTTAAAAGACAAGATGGAAAGAAGAAAAATTAGAAACAAAAAATGTATTTAAGAATATGTTTAGCTAAATTAGAAATAGGATTCTAAAATGAAGCTGAAAATTAATTCTTAATGAATACTTCTTGGGTAATATGAGAAATATTTTATTAGCTCTAATAAAAAGCCATAAAATAAAATCCTATATAAAAAAAACACTCACTGAATCCTGATCTAAACAACCTGATCTGAAAAAACTGAAGCCTCGGATCAAAGACACACAAACACACACATATATATATGGTCATATCGCATTGAAACACCGGTTCTCGTCAGATCACTGAAGTTAAGCAATGTAGAGCCTGGTCAGTAGTTAATGGGTGACCATTTACGAATACCATGTACTGTAACTTGTGCCAGGCAGGAAAATACCCAGGTTAGTATCTGGGAGCGCTGCTAAATCCACTGGGTAGAAGCACCCTTAATCTTTGGGAAGACAGACATCTAGGAGAAGGAAAACTCTGTAGTATAAACCTGAGGTCTGTTGTTCATGTAATCTGTGGCAATCACTTGCACTGACTCTAGTGTTATCAGCAGTTCCAAGAAGTGCGGATGGTGCTACACAAGCCTTCACCACTCTAAACAAATCCCTGTGTGGTAGTCTGACAACCATTCGAGGATTGATGACCCTGATACGTCGAAATTGACGGGAGAGTCCATCATATATATATATATATATATATTATATATGGCCGAGTGATACGGTGAAGGGAATACTTCCTGCTCAACAGACAGCAACAACACAGTAGAAATGTCTGAAATATTTTTGTAGAAGTCACTTGATAAATATAACAAATATAACAACACTAACAGCGAGACCAGAACCAATTTATCATTCTTTCCCCTGCTGACAAACGTTTACTGCGCATGCGTATGTAGCCATATCGTTAAATCACGCTCTATTTCCAAAGCAAATATAAAGGAAGTTAATTGCAGACTATATGTATGTATGTGCTGCTCACCAACCATATATACTGTGTGTATGTGTAATTGGGGTTCTCCCTACAGATGGTTCAGCAGACTCAACCATTTAACACACGAGAGTTCACAGGAATATTAAATTTACAAGCAGTCACTATTTGCTCCATAGCTGGAGGAAATGGGTTTATTCCGTTTATTTCTAATGCTTTCCTCTACCTAATTATCTTCTAATGCTTTTTAATACTAAATTCATTCTTAATACTTTTAAATATTAAATTCATTTCTCATGCTTTTTTCAACTAAATTCATTTCTAATTCTTTTCTCTACTAAATTCATTTCTCGTGCTTTTTTCTACTAAATTCATTTCTAATTCTTTTCTCTACTAAATTCATTTCTCGTACTTTTTTCTACTAAATTCATTTCTCATGCTTTCCTCAATTAAATTCATTTCTGGTGATTTTTTTTCTACTATATTTTTTTCTCATGCTTTTTTCTCCTGGTTCGACCAAGTAAATATAATATTTGTAGATTTTACGCAGAACTTAGAATTCTTGCTTTTATCAACTCAGCTTAAAGGAGTTTATTAGTTGTAGTAATGTACAACAAATATGTAGTTTTATCTTATATAGAACTATATTGACATATATACATAGGAGGAGAAATAAGGTGTATGTGTTTATAGGCCTACGCCATGTTTTGGAATTCCGAATGTATTAGACGGTTTACACCAATATCCATACGCAATGATTCGCTTGTTACGCGTATGAAAGTAGTTCCATGATACCACTACCAGGCGTATGTTTTAAACTCAGCTTAAAGGAGTTAAGTTTTTTTTTAAAGAATGATAAAACGAACTTCGTGTCGTTTGTGAGACATTTAGTTGGAAACACCAGTTGGTTATTTTCATAAGGTTCCAGCCACCTGTACCCTGTACCCTGTACCCAGTAGCCTCTTACTTTTTGATCCCTGAAGGAAAACCAACAGAAAGCTCCAGAACGAACTCTGCTTTGGACTTAAATGTGTTATACTGATTTTCTTTCTTTCTCACGACATCCGGTATTTTATCAAGAGAATTCACTACCTTTTAAATCCCAGTTTTTTTTTTCGGTTTTTTGCTTAGGCTAGTCGACTAATACCCTTGGGAAAGGTACTCTGTATATTTACACTCTATGACACGAAAGTAACCCCTTCAGCACTAAGAACTTGAAGTGGTGGCCCAGTGGATAGGCAATCAGACTTTGGAACCGTAGTAAGCGGGTTCGAATCCAAGTTGTTCCGTATACGATGACATGTCAACTAATACCCTTGGGAAAGGTATTTTGTATGTTTACACTTTATGACACGAAAGTAACCCCTGAAGCACTAAGAATATGGGGAAGTCGATGTGGCCCAGTGGATAGGCAATCAGACTTCGGAACCGTAGTACACGGGTCTGAATCCAAATTCTTCCGCCTACGTCGACATGTTAACTAATACCTTTGAGAAAGTTTTGAATCCATATTTTCGCTCCAACTATGGATTAAATAGTGCAACTTGTGTTATTAAAAATAAAAATATGTGTGTATAAAAATTACGTTTATCATAAGTAATTATTCTCGGCATTAAATGACCTAAAAAAGTTGATATGCCTTTCTAAAATAATGTTTATCAAAAATAATTGTTATCGGCATTAAAATGACCTAAAAAGGTTAATATTCCATTCTAAAATAACATTTATCATAAGTAATTGTTCTCGGCATTAAAATGACCTAAAAAGGTTGATATGCCGTTAAACTGAAAACAAATAAATCATTTATTTGTTAATTTATTTTTATATTCTGTATATCTGTTCATCAAAAAACAAAGAAACAACCAATTTTGAAATCTGAAAATCTGAGTAAATTAGGATTATTTTAGATTAGGCTAAATAACTATCTCCAATGGAACTTCTCCACTTGACATAGAAAACACGAAGAGCCGACACGAATGGCCTAAATATTTGGCACATTCTTAAACGCTTATTGTAAATACAAATAGCAGATCTGTTGGCGGTCTGATAAATTCAATATTACTTACAGAAAGGCATAAAAAAACATTATGACACCGGAAATGTGTAAGGTGTGCATATATGCGTGTATGGATATATATATATATATAATATTTACTTGGTAGAACACCTAACCAAGTTAGACACAAGGCCATTTTTATGTAGTCTATATTCCTGGGCTTTTTTCATTTAGTTTAAACCCTTATCAAGTCTTATCCCATGGATTGTGAATATAGTAATGATAAGGATGAGAACAACAGTTCGAATAATAGTTATAAAAATCTTCAAGCCTCATCCCAAAGATTGTGAATATAACAATAAGGATGAGGACAACAGTCCGAATAATAGTTGTACAAATCTTCAAACCTCATCCGAAGGATTGTGAATATAGCAATGATAAGGATGAGGACAACAGTCTGAATAATAGTTGTACAAATCTTCAA
>JAUZSX010169114.1:0-12500 GCA_034780655.1 Idiosepius hallami
CATAAAACCACTGGTTGCTGGGTGCGATTGTACCTGGTGATTGGTGTGAGATCAGCAATAATAATAATAATAATAATGATAAAACAAAGTGTACAAATAAGATTTGATAGAAATAGCATGAGAATTCATAATACGGAATTCATTCTTGATGGACTAGCCCTTCGCAAACTACCCCTTTTTCCGAAGAAAGACTGCAAGACGGCTGAAGGATTTGGAGTCAGAGTTCTCATCTCTTAGCTTTTTTTTCCGTAACAAGGCCCACAAAGTAGTGGTTGTCCCTGGGCTTTTGTAATCTGTGTTAGCCTTCTCCTTTGTGAGACACTCTCCCGAGTTAACTGGGTAGCTTAAGGTTGATTGGAATGGTTTTGACTCGGGTAATACGATTCCGTAGCACCAGCTTTTACAAATGCTCCATCCACGCTGCCTTTTCCTTAATAAAGTAGAATTATCATTAGAAATATTTTAATTTGTTAATTAATGTACAAAATTTAGTTTGAATCGATATACACGGAAAAGAGCAATATTTAAATGTAAATTTTTAAACCCCTTTATCTTAAACAGGAATATCCACTAGATTTGTTAGCAATAATCTTTTTGTGGTCATAATTACTAGCTAATATCAGAAATAAATCTAATATTTTCGTAAATATTTAATTTAACTGATTCTACTAAAAAAAACTCTGAAGTGTTAGTTATTAAATTTTTTAATATATAGTTAAAATAAATCTGGATCTGATCAAATGTAAAATTTTTGAATAAATTTAATAACTATATTAACAAGCTAAAAATTCAATCAATTAAAGGATGCGAATCTGAAATGTATACCTGAAGTGTATATGTCGGCATACTGACCTCTGTGGCTGGAGCAGATTTAACCACTTAACACACATGATTCACAAGCCTCAGGGAATTTTTAACATTGCAAACGGTCCCCAGCCACAATTATTGATGCATGTCTAAGCAAAGATTAAGAGTACATCTACCCAGTGGCTTAATCACGCCTCCATACCCTACCAGGGTTTTTCCTGATACGGTAACCACTATTCCTAAATGTTCACCTATCTGACTACTGACCTGAATCGACATTGTTTAACTTCAGTGACCTGATGGGAACCGGTGTCACAAAAGCAACTTGACTGCATTTTACAAAAAAAAAAAATCGGCTTTTCAAAGAAAAAAAAAGAATCTTAGAATTACAAAAAAAAAAATCAAAGTGGGGATAAAAAGAGCAACCCATTTGCAAAAACAGACATTTATGCTCGTCTGTATATAGAAATAGAGCAACGCTAATCTACAATTAAAATATAGTAACCGCATTTAAAATCTGGTTGAAAATTCCTCGGAGGTCGCTTATATTTCATAACAAAGACTTAGTAAAAGCCACCAACGCAAACACGTGCCCGTGAATCTTCTTCACTCGATATTTGGCTGTGCTTTTTATGTTCTTATACAGCTTTCAATCTCATTAGTGGAATTGTTTGAAAGACATCATGCAAAAACTTCAGGCTCTGGAAAAGGCGTTTACTTCAAAAGAATAGCATTATATAGAACCACCTGGATTCAAAGTCATTGTTCATATGACGTGTTTCAAGAGGAATTTTTTTAATCAAGCTACATCAGAGAAATTTGAGGAGCTGAAATATGGATGATATCTTAGAAAAATTTGATCACAGCTAGAATTAATCGTTAATTTCTTTTTTTAATTTTTTATTTTCGAAATGTTTATATTTGCCCGGGCACTGGAAACTTGCAACTAAAGTAGTTAAGGAAATCTATTAAATAAGAAAGCAGTATTATACATAGGCAGCGACGGTGGAGCATTGGTAAGAGCTCGGTCTCTGATATCGTATTACGCGATTTCAAATCTCAGTCAAAACCATTGCATTCACTTTAGCTGTCTCGGGCAGATGAGGCTTGTTAACTCGGGAGAGTAGTTCATCTAGGTGAAGGGCAACACTGATTTCAAAAGCTCTGCGGCCTTCTTTGCTGCCAGTCGTCGCAGGTTCGCTCCACTGGGTGTGGGCATTATATGTTTAGAGGGTGTCTATCTGATACACAACAGATACTGCTTAATAATACCTTGCGCACGCCAGTTGAGCACTAAGATTGAATACTGAAGCCTCAAATAGTCAAAGTCTGACTGACTGCGATGACTATACATTATAATAAGGCCAGTGATATAACCCAAAATCTAAATCCCTAACCCTAAAATCCTAAAAAAAACAAAAAACGGTCAAATTTGTTCCATATTTTTCGACAAAAAAAGAGTTCTTTTTTTTTAATTATAAAAAAAATAGTTATTAAAAAAAAGTTTGGTTTATTAATTAGAAAAAAAAATCTATTACACGGGATTTAACCTAAAATATTTTCTCCACTACCCGGCACTCTATCCGTTACGCTAACATATCATATTTGCAATTAAACTTCGAAAACCGCATTCAAAAATATTAAGTAGAAAAATGTTATGCGTCAGCCACTTATGTATGTATGTATGTAGTTATGTCCTTACCCTCCTGTTTCTGACCGCACATATTTTGTTGTAACTTTTTTTCTACTGAACCAATTTTCATTTTTTTTTCAAAATATAACTAATGAGGTGTTCTATTCAACTATATCACCTGTTTAAAATTTAGTTGCGAAGGGAATTAGTGGCGGGGGTTTGAATGTGTCTCGATTCATGAAATGTTGGACTTAAGAATATATTCAACCACGGTAGTGGTTGAACGATTAGCTTTAACTTTTGACGTTTTAATTATTATTGCCATGACTTTAACTTTAAATACCCAAAAATAAAATAACTTTACACTAAAGTTGATTTTTGACGGTGTATGTTTAACGGGATTTTAATATTTTTGATAATGTATTTTTTCAAAGAATATAAACTTCTGTTTTCATCATAAGTAGAAAACAGAACTATTAAAAAATACTTTCTGATGTTCACCAATACACTATATCTTTTTTGCTATTCTAATAATTTTATTCTTAGAACTCTAAGAAATGCTCATATAGCTTTTAAGAAATAAGTCTTGAATATTTGTTTATTAGGAATCATTTTAATTTACCAAGAAAAATTGCTATTTCTTGTAGTTTAACAAAAGATTATCTGTTTATAAAGATGAAATGTTTCTTTTTTGTGTATGTATCGATTTAGAAACGTTATTTAAAATGGCTTGATTAAAATATAGCATCTTTAATACATATTTCCTTTATTTAGACAAAAAAAAAAAACATGTGTCAGTTAGTAAATAGGGTGAAAGTATCAAAATTTCTAAAAACAAAATAAAAAGAAAAAATCCCTGATATTATTGGCTTCAATTCTTTTTAAGTTTCCCACCAGACTCGTCCTCATCTTTCAGTGACAAGCACAGAATGTCTTAAAGAAATGAAACAATGTCTTCAAATAAATAAATCAAAAACTGCTTTTTAGAGTCGATGTATTTGATTCCAACCAAACAAAGTATAACACAACAAACTGCATTTGACCCTAGTTTTATATTTTAAGTTTTTATCTCACTTTTCATCAGAATGGTAAATGAGCAAACATTTTTGTTTAATTATTGATAATGATTGATACTGATAATTAAGACGTATTTTCTTATTTTGGCAGATGCTGCAGTTGCTTCATTTCTATTAGGATAATTGTCAATATTAGAACAATATTTAGATATTTCTAATCTTGGCATGAAGATCTTTTGCCGTAAAGTATTTCATATAATTATTAAAAAAAAGATAAGTGCAACGTCTATAAGAGAAATGCCAATAAATATCGGACATTTTGCCAGATGATTGAAAGAAATATGAATTAATGAAAAATAATTCTTACTCTTATTATATAAAAGCCAGACACTACATTTGCTTCTATAAAGTTCAATTCTCTTGAGGATATTACAGTTAGACGAGATGCCCAGACACAGTTAAAACTGACAAAACCGTGTGTGTGTTTTTTTAGAAAAGAAAAATCGGAGTCCATTAATTGAAAGAAGAAGGAATAACATATAATCTTGTTGCAGCATTTAAAAATGTTTCGATTTGACAAAACCATCTGGAAAAGAATAGGTTTGTATTCTCTAAAGATATTCAATAGATAATGTTTATCTTAGATGTTTTTTATTATAAATACAAAAATGGAACTTTTTGCAAATTCTAAGGTCACCCGTAAAAAATATCTTTTGAAAAATTTCCAATAAATATTGAAATTTGTATTTATCCCCATAAGAGCATGAATCTTACATGAAACCCAAGGTTTTCTGTAAAGTTTGTTATACCTTTTTAAACGATTTAGCTTCATTTATAATGTGACAAATAGTCCATGATTTTGTAGCATTCCCATAACCCAGTTTTAAAGGTCCTGCCCCAGAATGTTCGTTAATTTTAATAATTATTCTACAATAAAATGATTAAAGTGTAAGATAATTAACCAAGAGTTATTTTGAATGTATTTTTGAAATTAATAATATTTTCCCCATTTATTCAAATTTTAAAAGGGCAGCCTTGCTGTTTAGTATAGTTTTAGTTAACTTTATGGGAAAAATTACGTAAAATTAAAATAATAATAATTTTGACTAATATTCACTCATTCTCTTTTTTCTCCTTTTTTCTAATAATTATAATAGACTTTTTTCTAAAAATTATAACAGACTTAGATGTTAATACTATTTTTGTAAATACCTGAAAAATACTATTTTTGTAAATACCTGAAAAATAGAGCAGCGCAAAAAATAGAAAGTAAAGATTTATGAAAACCCACCAACCACTTTATTTAGATAAAAACAAATGTTGCACATGTATTTAATAACCAACAAAGCCTTTAGTTCTATCATGTATAATTACTTGCTGTTATTATATACAAACACTCCACTAATTCAAACTAAACTTACATAATAAGTAATGCAGCTTTTTCTTACTCACTGTGACATCACGTTTATCGTCTACAAAAATTTGACTCAATTCAATGAAAGAAGAAAGTTATGTTTTTGTTTTTAATTATTAATTGTAAATTCCAATTATAAATTACATCTACTTGTTATTATGCAATACTCGATCCGAAAGTAATGCATATTTTTTTACACCATGATCAGTCAGAGGGAATAGAAAATTGCATTTTATGATGACTGAACTTATGCATGATTAGAAATGTTTATCTTTGTTGCAGATATTGACGGCGAGAAATCCAAAGAAAGCAACCTCTGTCATAGATGTGCGTCGAAAGCAAAAATGCGTCATTTGGTTATTTCGATCAACAAGCTAAAAATACTTTTGTTTTTTGGAATAAAATGAAACATGAAAAAGTACCAATTGTATTAATATTTCTAGCATTGTTAAATGGTATAAAGAATAATCATTCTAATTAATATAAAACAAACTTAATGTATAGATATGCATGTATATATGATATACACAAATATGCACACACACCCTAACACATTAAAAACACATATATGTATTTTCTATTTTGTCTTCATTTTCTTTTCATCTTGAGAATATTGAGAATACTGTTAAAAATCTTGTAAGTGCTATTAAAAAGTAACATTCGCAAAAAATACACTTAATAAAAGTTTTGTTATAAATATACATTAATACCCATAGTGTTATCAGACTCATGCATTCACAGCCTAAAGGGTTAATCCCTCTGTGGCAAATATGGATGGTGTGAAGCTTTAAAAAAATTACCCTTAATATGGTTGTTTAACAGAGATGTGTCATTTGATGTGTCATTGAATTTCTTAATGCAGAAAAAATTGAACATATTAACATCCACCTACATCAGTTGCAAAGCAGATTTAAAGTGAGTTAATGTCAGCAGACCTAAGAGATGAGTGAGAACAAAGCACTTGCCGACGCAAAAATGAATCTCTTTGTTTATCACTTGCAAAAGTGCTTTGAGAATGGTGGTGACTATATAGAAAAATAAATTTCCGAAGTACAAAAGGTCGCTCGTATTAATTTTACTACTTCTGTCTTCGTTGCTCTTTAACTTTTAAGAAATTACGTTAAAAAATAAGTTGCCTTACTTTAGGGACGAAACTCTTGGAATATAGTAATATATTTTTCTTGTGGGAACATACCGTGATATCTGCCAATATAGACTCATCCATTAGACATTTATTCAGCAAACTTAAAGCGCTATCGCGGCTACATGACGTGCGTGGCTCGTGTGTGGCGCACGCGTGGCCACCGAATGCCATGTCATCACTCAAGCTCTCTCAAGGACACACATGACGACACCAACACCACGACATTTAATGCCGGAAACTCTTTTTTCTGCATCAAAACGTTACATTTCTATTAAGACAAGATAAGTTAATAGAAATTTTGGTCGGGTAGATATTTCATTTGTAAAGTAAAAAAAATTTCTCGACTTTTCTATTAGATTAAAAATATGTAAAATATTTCTTTGATAAGAGAAATATTATAGAAAAATTGATAACACAAACATATAAAGGAAAACAGATTAAGAAATGAAGAAAGAGACTAAAAATATGAGAGAGAAAAAAAAAAGAATCTTGTGACATTCTGTTCGATGGTAGAATATTTAGAAATTTTTATATCGTCTTTTTTCCCTAAATATTCATTTTAGTTTTGGGGAATATTTTAAAAATGGATATTCGTCGACTTGTCTGGTAACGTAGCGACATAGCTGAATAGCTCCTTAATTACATGACATTTCCTGTGGTGCAGGTCTCAGGTGGGGAGTAGAATGTATAGAATCAATAGTGAATAAAGTTACACATGCTCTGCATCGCCAGGCATCATTGTCCAGTACTGTACTAGTAATAATTAGTCACTTTCTTTAAGATATTGGTCAGTTAAATATAGTCATATGATGCTGACGAAAATCGAAACCATGAATGAAATTATTTGGACAGAACCAAGTTTGTGGAACAAGACTGTTTTGCTTTTATTTGATGACAAAATTGAGAACAAATAAATATATCAATGAAACATTAGATAAACAACAAAACCTCGAAGTTTTAAAAATTGTAATAATTTGTATTCCAAGTTTACTTGTATAATATCATTTTATCTGCGTTTTATTTAGAATGATTACCCATCTCCAACGGAAGATCGTATAGATATTGTTATTGATTTGTTTAATTAATATTACTATTTTATTTTGGGTCAATTTTTCATAGAGAGATTATGTATTCGACATAAAGATAAATCTTTAAAAAATAACAATGGTTCCCTCATTATTATGATTTTTATTATTCTAAGGAATCGTCCCACAAATCACGTTCAACGTTTGCAAACGATTTTCACTGTAATCAAATTGACAAGATTCCCCGTAAAGTCTCTGTTTCATTTCAGTCAAAGACTATATGGTGTCATATATCCTTGGGTTTTCATCCTACTATATCAAGTCCACAAACCTGCCATTTGTAGAATCCTAACTTCGCCAATGCCTTATGCTATTTTCTAAATTCAGGTTGATAAACCGTCTCATTTAGCACCTCAGTATCTTTGCACCTCTTGCAATCAGCGACTGTTCGTTTAAAATTGATGATTCGGTCTTTTTATTCCTTTTTTCTTTATGTTCGGACTTACTTTTCATGCTTTAAAACTTTTTCGATTATATAAGCTATCCTCAGCTAAGTGAAATTGTCTGTATAGTGGTAATCATTCAAATGATACTGATGTGATGCAACCATCGTTCCATTGCTTATATGATAATTAGTTTTACTCTACTTTCATATTTCACATTTTCTTTGTTTGTTTTGTTTTTTTCGCTTATTCCTGGTATTTGATTCAATCTGTATTATTATTATTATTATTATTATTATTATTACTAGCAACTTTAGCCCGGCGTTGCCCGTGCCTTGCGATAGGATGTTAGCTAAATTATTGATCGTAAGTGTTCTACTATATGTTAAACACATGTGTTAATTTTTCAAAGGGAAACTGATCTGTATACTGGGCAGACGGCGCTACTATTTTCACAAACAGCCAAAGGCACAGATTTTAACAGTTTGTAAGAGTGGGTTTGAATGCATGGAACATGATCTGTGGCCATAAGTCTGAAATGTGTAGGCGTGCTTGACTGCCGTGGCAACAGAACTTATTCCTTCGTGGAAATGATCTGAGGTTATGGCGCGTTACTCTAAAAAAAAACATAAAGGACGCTAGTATATGTATATACATAGGGTGTCCTTTAGGAACAGATGCCACACTAACAGCCTTGCTGATCATCGTTCATCCTGTGATCAGGTAAGCATTAAAAATACAGTTTAACTAAAACGAATAGACAACTATAGCAATAGAATTATGTACCGTTTTTCCAGAATATCGATTTTTCTGAATTGAGACTCTGAGTCAGAAAAATCTATATTCTGGAAAAACTGTACATAATTCCGGGGTAAAATTTAATTTTTAAGATTCTGAGTGTTTAAGACACAAATGTGTGAATTTTCATTAAAATCCGATGAGAGATGTGGCCGTGCATAGCTAACACACTAACACACACACTAACACACACACACTCATAAACATCTTGCCTTTTATATTAATTGATAGATTATTATTATTATTATTATTATTATTATTATTATTATTGTATCCTACACCTATCACCAGGCACTTGCGCACCCAGCAACCGTTGGTTTCTATGCTAGAGACAAAGTGACAAGTCTCCTCTGATTTCCAGCAAGTTCTGCACCATTTCAGTCAAGGGTTGTCCGGTGCAACATCTTCATGGATTTTCACCTCACTGCTTCCACCTCTTACACCTGCCCTTAGCAAACTGTTAACGCCCGGTGATAATTCCTTAGGGCAGAGTGACAGTAAGGAGCAAATAATACACATTATTGACAGAATTGAACGAGAACTCAAGTGTTATGATTCTAAAGATGATATCAAATAATACCCGACTTTTAATTTACCATTAAAAGTATGGATATCTAAACTATTTTGTATAAACTTCTCTATCTAAACGTCATATTGATTTTTTTTCATTTGCTCATTTATTTCTTTTACGGTTTTATAGTTTTCAAATTGTACATCCATATTTTTTGTAAACCAATATTCGTTATTTGCAGATATTGTTTTCACCGCATTATAAGTAAAATAGATCGTACAGAGCATGAAGAAAGTTTTATAGTTCTCAATAGGAAATTATAGGTTCACATTAACTTTTTAATGGCACAGTATATATACTATTAATAATTTAATGACAATTTTTTAATGAAGACAAAAGCTTTATTTAAAAAATTATACGGCCTTTGACTTAATTTTCACCCAGGGAAGTGAACTTAGGCTCTGTATAGCTAGAAGGCAAACAGCCTTTATCCGACTTTTTTATTTCCTCTCTTCCTTTCCCTCTATGAAGGTGATTAACTGTCGAGCCAGCAATAACCTTGATGAGGAAACACAAACAAACTAAAACATCTCATGTAGTTGAGTTGTTGTTTACTTCTAGTGTGCCTACGGCATACCTTGAAAACATGATTTTCAGTGATAGCAGCCGTTAAAGCAAAACCAGTGACTGTGATTACACACAAGCAAAAAGCAAGGATTTCTATATATTCTTACCAATGCTGCGCTGATGAAAACTTGATACATTCTGCAACATAACTAATTACAGTTCAACTATTCTGTATTATACATAAATGGAACTTGGTGTGTTTGCCAGTGTGAGTTCATTTCCTATTGACTCTGAAACGGCTAGGTGGATTTTCTTAAAAATTGAAATACTTATACGTTATGTGTTTGGAAATGTTCTTGTTTTGTAATGACCCTAAAATATATCGAAAATCAATAAGCAAAACATAAGCTTCTAGAAGATAACTAGCCACTGCGATTAAGAGTAAAACGTGAAAATTGCGAATATGAAAGCTGTGGACCAGTTGTTAGGGTAATTATTTCATACGACATTGTCTGTAGATCCGAATCACGCTTGGCATTTGGAATGGTTACAGCATTTCGAATCACTGATTCAATTAGACCAAAACAGCTTTTTGGCACTAATTTCGCAATATTTTCCGTAACATAATTAAGTTTAGAACACTCCCAGACAAATATAGAACAACTGTGTCAATTTTCAAGAAAATGTGTGTCCCTAGGAAATCTCTCTCGCTTTTTATCTTTAACCCCCCTCTCGCTCTCTCTCTCACACACACACAAAGTTACATTTATATATGTTTAAATAAGCAAAATTAAAATGTTGAGGCAATATAAAATCATTTAATGTTAAAATACGACTAATAGATTAATTATTTAAAATTATTATTTGAACAAAATTGATTGAAATTAAATAAAGTAGAAAACTTCAAAATCAAATTATTTAAATATACTTTATGTGGAATCTTCTTTTTTTTAAATGCTCGTTAAAAAAACGCACTTCTAATAATAAAAAAAAATACTTAATAATGATTTTTTCAAAAAATATTAAGAAATTTTATCCTCGGCCAGTATTTTAAAAAGAATTTTGAATATTATATTCTTTGTTTAAAAAGTTAACTTTTTTCATCTGTGGTTTCGTATCAGTGCGTTTGCATCACACTGCTTGACAGAAGCAGGCGGCACTAGATGACTTGCTGACTGAGATACTAGCAGTTTAGCAGCAAGTAGCAGAACAAGGTCGAAGGTTAAACACTAAACAGCTCCCTGCTACCGTAACGTATTACCCTAACTGTTACTATTACCTCCTACTTCCTCCTAGAAAAATTTAGGCGGTCTTTTGGGCAATTTTTAAACAATCTCTCAAAAAAAATATTTTGATTTTTAAATTTGGGAAAGATAATATATATTTATATCCAAATTCCTGTGTATGAACTCTGGATCTACTTATTGGACCTTAATTTATTTGAGATAAGTATTTTTTCTATTTTTAATAGGTTTTTAAAGTTTCATTTAACTTTTCAATTATTTTTTTTAAATGGCGTTTTTTTTTCAATTCAAAATAAAATTTGTTCGTTAAAAAAATAATAGGATCATTTTTTATTTAGAATTTTCTTTTTAAATCGACCTTTTCTCAATTTATTTATTTAAAAAAGAGGATTGAAAATGCATTTTAGTGGTAGAAATAGTCTTTGAAAGATAGGGTGTTGCATCATGACGACATCTTTTTGGGGAACACCTACATCAAATGTTATTCGTTTAACAAATTAAATATTTTAAAATTTGAAGCAAAAGAACAACTGTCTTGATAAAAATGTATGAATTGATAAATCCTTAAATAAAATTTAGTAATAACCCTATTGTAATTATACCAACATAACGAAACCCTCCGATATTGCTGATATTTCGTAAAGAGATAAAAAATAAACAAAAAACAAAACAAAAACAAAAAAAAAAACAACTAAAAAACATATATCTCTGTTATAGTTTGTTATTTGAAATCAGGGATGAAAAAAGCATTCTTCGGCATCGCAACAAACGAGGCAGATCAAAAAGCAAGAATACAAACAATTTAACCCATTTAAGCAATGATGTATTCATCAATAATTCTGATGTCAAAATACTCTTATGGATAATTGTAACGTAGTTGGGGACCACAAAATTTTTCTTGTGTGTACTCTACAGGCAAACATAAAATTAAGAAAATCAACCGCAAGAATTTAAAAAGAAAATAAGCATTCTTATTTAGTTAGAAAGGCACACCAACAGTCAACACACAGAGTTTTTACTGTAAAATACATTTAGTAGTAGTTCGTGTAAAAGTTTAATGTCTCTGTCAGGTCAATATTATGATATCTTCTAATCGGCCTGTCTGTCGATTGTTCGGTGCCAACCGACAAAATCTCTCCTTTTTTCTCCGTTATTTATATCTATTTCGTTTATTTTTTCCCATTGTGGTCGTGTCCGTAGCTAGGAGTGATCCATTGTTTTAGCCCTCAAATGTCACGCATGACATCACCGCCTCATACCGACCGGCGACTGCTGATGTTGAAAATCTGCCACTCCTATCTGCACCCAAAATATTTTCTCCCTGAATATTTTTACATTACTTTATGTTTCATTTAATGATCTGAACAGATGCAAGTTTTGTGTTAGTTGTCATGTTTTTGCCTTATAATTTTTTTACAGGTCAGTAGAAGTTAACATTCATCAGTTTTTGACACTATTTCAACAGTTTCAAAACCCTAAAAACTTAAAATGGAAATGTCACTGTAATATAAAACCAAATTTTATCCATTTCGAATCTTCCTGCCTTTGAGTAACACAATTTTCATGTAAGAAATCAGTTTAACTCGAAGGCACATAATCCGTGGTAATGATATTGCTAATACTTTAAAACGGAATAAAGAAATCTTAAGATGAATGATTGAATAGTTTTGTTCAATGTTTTGGAAAAATCGATTTCGGCTCATGAGGTGTGGCACCTCATAGAAACGTTTAGCATTTAGAAGATGATTTACACAACACAGCCTTTTCATTATCCCCTGACGTTTTGCTGAGATAATCTGATTTTGTATCTGAGATAATAATCAATCTTGTCGACTCTATCAGTATTCAGACCAAGATTTTATCGACAGTTTTTTAATAGAGAAAAACTTTCTTGCTTG
>JAUZSX010169225.1:0-16702 GCA_034780655.1 Idiosepius hallami
CAGTTTGGAGAAGAAAAGCTGAAGATCGGACAGTTTGGAGAAGAAAAGCTGAAGATCGGACAGTTTGGAGAAGAAAACCTGAAGATCGGACAGTTTGGAGAAGTATGGTTTCAGGTGAAGCCAATGCCATTACAGAGCAAAACATTGCTGCTTGGGAAGTGAGCACAACTACATACAGCCGGATTTTTTGCCATTAGGTGTCACATCTGCGGCCAAAGTTTCAGAGCTCCGATTGGACTCTCGTCACACCTTCGACATAAACACTAACCAACCTCCACGTCATCGTCGAAATCGACAGACTGCCCGAGAAGAAGATAAGAGAAGAAGTGTAGTTCATAGAATGAAAATTCTAGAAGGATATGAACCTAATTTGAGTACGCTCATAAAAATCACTGCTGTTTCTTAAGAAGCAGTGAATATAGGAAAAACTTTCTTTCCTAATACTCATTCCTCTATCAATCCTTTTACTACAGACTAATTGTGACATCATTGCAGTGTCATGATACAATAGGAATAAATTAGCCTTATTGTCCCATATGTTCCCCAGAGATATCATTAATGTCATTAAATAAGCTTCATATTCAATGCTCTTTGGAATTTTTCCCGGAAGTCATAAGATCAATTTCTTTATAAGAATAATCATGTAAAACCTCTCATTGTACTTATTGCCTCGTCTCTTGTTATTAAGCCAAGGAAAAATCTTTGGGCTCAAATGGAAATATTGGTGTGATAGCATCCTGATTCTAATAATCAAAACTGTAGGAAGTATGTTGGCTATTACCATAGCAACCTTAAATATTTGTAGTCAAGAAATAGATTATTTAGTTAGGAGTCACTTTGGGTAAAAAGATGAAAATGAAAATTTGAATGATTTATTTAAATAATGTTAAATTCATTAAATAAATTCAGACAATATCCATTTAATAGATAACAATAAAGATGAGTGTAGAAGTCTAATTACGTGATTAAAAATGATCATCAAAACTCATTTAGTAAATTCAGATAAACATTGTTAAAATCAATTGTAATAAAAAAAATATACAAAATGTTATTTATTTCCCTACGTTATTGGACCACACAATAGTAACTAGGTTAACTCCACCCCCCCAAAAAAACAAAAGTAAGCCAGTAGTGGTTCTTGGTCCTAATTTATTTAGGATCAACAAAATAACCTATTTATTAGAATAAAGAACTTGATTTACAATCAGCAAACATCATGATCTTTAGTTATATTAATTGTTTTCCATCTGTTATTAGTTCCATTGAATAGGAATCTAGCAAACTGAAGAAGAAAAATTATTCATTTTTTTTGTTGGAAAAATTGTCGACTCTTCTTTCAAATTTTGCATATGCTACTTACGCACTGGTTCTATCACTATCTACAATTAACAGCAGCGTTTTAGAATCATTGCCAGTTACTAAAGATATTTGTAAGCTTACTGAAATATATACTACTAAAATTGGATAACTAAAGTGGTTCTGTATAAAAGAATTTGTAAAAAAAAAAAATGGAGTCAGATTGGAAGAAAAAAAAATATTCCATTGTGTTTCAGACTAAAGACTGTAATAATTGTTAAACATCAAACTATGAAAATATTAGGAAAAAAATTATTGCAAAAAAAATAAATAAAACTAATGAAAAATCATTTGAAGTTATTGCTTGTCTGAATTTAAAAGATAAGTTTTGATTATTATCATTTTTTATTCAAAATGGAAACATGTGAACTACTTAGATATATAAAATAGTAATATTTGTATTATTCAGATTTGTATTATTTTTATTAAGTATAAAATTGATACTGAATTGGTGAAGTTTTTATCATTGACATTATGTAAATTCTGTAAAATTTTATTCTCATTTTTATGGTTAAATTCACATTTCAGCTGATTTGCAACTGAGCCTTTTTCTGACAGCTTTTTTGTTTTAAGTTTTCTAAAACATTGTTGTTTTTGCAAATAAAGGACAGTTTACCTGATGGAGTATCAGATAGTACTAATAAAATGCAAAAAAATTAACTTCTATAACAACTGATAAAAAATAAAGATCTAAAATAAAAATAACTGGTATTAAGTATTAAATGACCATAATAATTTGATATACCATTAAGAATGTAAACAAAAAATCTCTTAACCCAAATAATTATTCTTGGCATTAAATGAACAAAAAGGTCAATATAATGTAAAAAATCACCTAAAACAAACCAAATAATTGATTTTTAAAAATTTGATATCCTATGCATAGCATTTCTTTAAGAATACTAAAAATTTAATGGAAAGACTATATATCGAATGAAGTCCTTTAAAGGGCCAACATGGAAAGTGTCAAGGCAGTCCTGGCTACATCACAACTGCAACTATTGAAGTGAAGAATTGGGAGCAGTTGGCTCTTGACAGAGATAACTGGCGTGAGAGCCACACACCTGGCATGCACATGTGTGAGCTCTGTGACAAGAAGTTTCGTAGTGCACGTGGACTACAGCAGCACCAGAGGATAGGGCACCACCCCCTGGAATAGCTATCTTCAGAAATGCTGATGATGATGATGAATTTCTTTAAAAATATCAAATCTTTCCAGATTCCATGATCCATGATAATCTTATTTTTGATTTGGTTAGGATTTTGAAAAAATTATGCCCAAGAATAAATATAAAAAAGAAGCTCTGCCATTTTAGTTGACAAAATTTGCAATCATTTCCTTTCACTGCATTTTTTTACATTTGTGATCAAAGAGGACAAGTGAAAACAAAAGTTATGATTAGAAAACAGAGTTTGGATCAAAAGGAAGATAAATGAGTTTCTTTGCTTCTATGAATCAAGTTTTTATTCAGAGAATCAATCTCTGCCTCATTTATTGATAACAATACTGGATGCTCACACAATCTTTGATTAGTCAAGATCAGTTTCAGATGAACTGAAATTTTTTTGAAAAATTATGTTTCAAAATAGGGATCTTATTTGTTCAAATCTGGAAAAAAATTGTGCAAATGAACAGAATGGTAATAGCAAAAAGCTATAAGTTCATTAAATCAGCTTTTTCGGAATCCTTGGGATGAGGTTTGAAGATTTGCACAACTATTATTAGGACTGTTGTTCTCATGCAAATCTTCAAGCCTCATCTCAAGGATTCTGAAAAAGCATATCTAATCGGTACAGACCTGATTCAATACAACAATGGAAGACCCTAGAACAATTAAATAAGAAACTGGCATGAACGATGAATCACCTAATGAGTGAATATAGCAATGATAAGGATGAGGACAACAGTCTGAATAATAGTTGTGCAATTTATTAAATCAGTAATAACGTTTCAAAAATTCAGTTGAGAAGAAATAAAATTATTGAGCTTTAAAATCAAGCCTAATATGTTAGGTGAGTGATTTTTATACAATAGGTATGCTAGGTGTGTGACACTATTGCCGTGCTTAGTAACATTGCACCCTCCCATGAAGAGTTCACCTTGTGGGCCCTTTTTCTCAAAAAATTCAACTTGCATCCTCCCTCAAAATACTGAAGAATCAAAGAATATATTAAATAGAAAAATGTGACCATGAAAAGTAATATGGTTAAGATTAAGCTTAGAAAAGTAAAAGAGCTTGTTAAAACTGGAAAAGAAAAGGAAAATATATTATTCTAGTAAAAAATATAATGAATTTATAACTTAAAATATTGCAGCATTGAGAACTATTTTTTTTTTATTTCTATTGAACAATTTTTTTTTTCAGAATATAGATCAGTATGTGACCTATGAACTGTAAATTTTTAAACAATTTGTTTGAGAAATGAGTGAGCAATTAAGGTGAATTGGCTTTGATAGATTTATGCATCAACATACAAGTATGGTAATGATTTCCTAGTTATTCATAATAATGAATTATTTTTGTAATTTTTGGCATTACAAATGATCTGTGAAGCCAAGGAGCCTTGTGACCCCTAAGAAACTTTATTCTCCACACAATTGTGGGGACTGTGGTGGTCCCTAAGCATGGCCCTGTGCATCAGCCTAATGCATAAGGTGCATGATCCTGGTGAGTTAGGGCTGCAACCATGGTGTGATAATTATGCTGCCCTAGAGCACTATATTGTGTCTAGTTTTGTTTTTAGTTTTTTCATTATTTTAAAATAAAGAGGAGTTTAACCTTGGCTCTGAATCAGATTTTTTTTTTATTCTTTCAACATTCTGCTTACCATTTTTATTTCCTTCACAGGTTCGGAGTAATTTTGATATATGTGCAGACACTTTATACGATGTATTACACGATCCAGATTACAGAAAAGTTTGGGACAGAGCCATGATCGACTCATATGACATATGTGCGTTGAATCCAAACAACGACATTGGGTATTACGCAAGTAAGTTTTATTATTTCTAAATTTTTTTTTCTTCAAAACACATACACAATCAGACACAAATTTTAACACATGCACAGACGCACACAGCATTAACACACGGACATATAAATTTATAGCCTTGCTCATTAAAACTCACTTATGTCCACAATCTAGATTTGGAAAACCTTACTATACAAAAATTTATTTCAAAGCATAAGCCTTTTTTTTCTTTTTTTTTAACAATGTGTCCAAAAAGTCACTTGAAGCCAAAAAAAAGTTGAATATGCTGTTCAAATGCAAGAACTTGTCTGAAATGATCAAAGTTTTCTGCAAGTATTGATTATGTCAGATGAAGCCTATTTTTATTTGAATGGATTCATTAACAAATTAAGAGATTTTGGGGCTCTGAAAATCGAAGGGCTATTCATCGATTCTTCAGTGCCTTTTTCAACAATCTAAAGTTATGGAACATCTTGATGACATACAATTTTATGTGTTCAGCCAACTTTCCAAAATATTATTAAAGTCTGAAAACACTGGTTGAACAATTATAATATATGTTTATTAGATGAAACAACTGTATACGCTTGTTGAAAAAGGTTTTAAATAATTTAGTAAATTTTACTTTTAAATATTGCTCCTTTTTTTTTTACATATAATTTATTTTAAACTAAATTTTATATATTAATTAACAAAACAAAAATAAATTTAATGTAAGAATTTTATTTTTCAGTCTATCTTTCTTCCTCTCTTTTTCTTTCCATTCTTTCTTAACCACTCTTTCTCTAATAGTCAAAAGCATTCACTGCTGCTGATGACACTTGACTGTTTTCTCTATGTTGATTGGACAAGAGATTTTACCCACCAAAAGAAGCAAAATTTGAAGTGATAAAAGTTAGCCTCGAATTGAGAGAGAAAAGGTTGTTATGAAGTTGTTGCATTAAAAAGAGTTGAAATGCTAGAACAAGACCATGCTGTACTCGGACAGTCAAGTCATAAAAAACAAGTTAATGACAGATAGTCAAGTCCTTAAAATCAAATTAATGTCGAATAGATAAGTCCTTAAAATCAAGTTAAAATGTTCTAACAAAGTTAAAAGCAAAATTGCTTAACTATTACATTTTAATTTCATATAATTTGTTTCGAATGAAATATTATATGTAAATTAACAAATTAATTGGACTTATTCAGAAACAAGGAAAAAAGAAAGGAAAATCCTGAAAAAGGGGACTTGCAATTTTAGTTTGAATCGTGTTTATTTTTAAAAAAATAACTATTATGGTTTCATTTTCTAAAGAGCTATAAAGTATAATCAGGATGATTTTTTAAAATAACTATGGTGTTTTCTTTTTCTGACGAGCTACAGGATGTTGGGTCTAATACAACCAAGTCGATCTGATTTTTCCGTTATATTATCTATATATATTAGATGGCAAAACAAGCCTGTGTACAGATTGGCAAAGAAAAAAAAAATATATATATATATATATATCTATATATACATAAGATTATGCAAACTGAAGTCCTTATCTTTATGTTTGTTAAATGTACTTCTGAATCTATGAGATGATGCTTGATAATTTCCACATTTATTGTTCAGACTATTGTGATCTTTAGATTTGTTTAACAACAGCGTTTTGGTTGATTAACCCTTTGGCCTTCTTCATGTAATAGAGGAACAATATGATAAATGTTGTCTTATATAAAACCAAGACAAGATCCAGAAGTACAAATATTATATTACATGGTTGGTGAGTGAAGATGTTGGCCTTGTGCCCAACTAAGGCGAGAGAGCCACATGGGTCTTGTCATGACTGGTAGTCTGTGACATATGACCTTTTGATTGGGATGACAAATGAAGATTATTAGGCTGTTCAGTTCACCATGGTGACTCAATGTATTATTGAACAAGAGGTTGCTCAATCAATAACTAGAGAAATAGGAGAAGAGGAGAGAATATATTTGAAAAAGATTTTAGTCAGTCTTATCTCTGCTTGTTACAAATTAATAAGCATAAAATGTATTTGAGCCGCTTCTTCAAATCAGTATAAAAAAATAAATGGAATATTTTGCCAAGAAATACTTGTTTTAAGTTTTCTTATCTTAGTGTGGTTGGCACTCACTCTTATTTGTTGATTTGATTTTAAACACTCAACACTTTGATTTTAATGTTGGATTTTAGTATTTGATTTTAGTATTCGAAACCCATTTTTTTCCTTCAACCCGGATTATCTATTCTGCTCAGAACAATCTTACCAATTTCAGAATCTATTTTTACAGATGGAACTAATATGCTTAGGGCCTCTGCAAACCTTGCAATTATGGGTTGGGAGGCCGTCAGCCCCCCAGGGGCCGCAAGGCTCCTTGGATTCACAGATCTTTTGTAATGTAAAAAATTACCAAAATAATTGTTAGAATTATGAAATCATTTTCTCTCTATATATTTCTATATGTATGTATATAGAGCCAAAGGCTCCAGTATGTTGAGGGGGGTGACAAGTTGCCTTTTTTAGGGTAAAGAGACCGCAAGGCGCATTCTGCATCGAGGCTGCTAAGTCCCTAAGTACAGCACTATTCTTATATTATTTATATTTTTTCCAAACAGTGAATATTTTTGCCTTTAAACAAAATTTGGTTGTTTTTTGCAATTTTATTTTTCTCGAAGCCTGATAAGAATAAACAAGGGCCGTGCTTAGGGCCCCCGCAATTTTGGGGGGTGCAAACTCCCAAGGGGCCGCAAGGGTCCTTGGATTCACAGATTGTAATGCAAAAAAAAAAATCACCAAAACGATTAATTGTTAGGATTAATTAAAAGATCATTATCACAATTGAAATATACATCGACCAATCCATCTCTCTTTCTGCCTATCTCTCCTGATATGCATATAAAGTTGAAGGCTCCAGTATGTTTAGGGGGGAGCACTTCCTTTTTTTAGGGTAAAGGGGGCTACAAAGCACATTCTGCGATGGGGCCGTTATTTGGCTAAGCACGGCAATTATAATAAAATTTTCCCTTTTTTTTTTTTTTTTTTTTTTAAATGTTACTGTCATACACTCAATAGTTGCTTTTTGTGTCTATCTAAATGTTGGCCAAAGAAGTCTATGTCAAACAAAGAAAAGAAAATTTTTTAAAAAGGAATAAATAGAAAGAAGCTATAATGGATAATCTGCAACAATTACCAACAATTGACTAATACCAATTGGGTTTACATTCGAGTTCAACATCAACTGAAATACTCTGAATAATATCGCAATCAAAATAAAGACTTCAGCTCAAAAGTGAATACCTCTTAAAATTATTATTCTTGAAATTTTTGTTCTCCTTCAGCTTATAAATAAGTAATAAACAGTGCCGTGTTTAGCCAACTTGCGGCTCACGATGCAAAATAAAATTTGCGACCCCCTCTCCCCATAAAAGGTAAGTTGACCCCCCCAGCATAGTGGAGTTTTCGATCAAAGACCATATATACATACATATACAAATATATATAAGGAGAAAGAAAGAGAGATGGATTGATAGTTGTATATAAGTATGATAATGATTTTCTAGTTAATTCTAATAATTAATTAATTTAGTAATTCTTTTAATTGCTTAAGATCTGTGAAGCCAAGGAGCCTTGCAGTCCCTAGAAACTTGCGGCCCCTAGGGAGCTTGCGGCCCTCCCGCAATTGCAGGGTCTGCAGGGGCTCTATGCACGCCCTTAGTAATAAAATAAGAATAATAACTATGACCAGAATATTCTTTGATAAAAGCATATTGTCATAGGCCTACTTAAAATGCTTATTGCCATAACATTTTTTTCCCTATTTCAGTTTCTATACTCGTAACCAGAGCCATGCTTAGGGCCCCCTCAGATCCTGCAATTGCGGGTGGGCCGCAAGCTCCCTAGGGGCCACAAAGTTTTTGTAACGCAAAAAATTACCATAATAATTGTTAGGATTAATTAGAAAATCATTATCAAACTTAAAATATGCATCTATCAATCCATCACTTTTTTTGCCTATCTTTTTCTATGTATATATATATATAGTCAAAGGCTCCAGTATGTTGCGAGGTGAAACTAGCCTTTTTAGAGTAAGGGGGCCACAAGGCGTATTCTGCGTTGGGGCTGCTATGTGGCTAAGCACAGCACTGTTCGTTTTGCCTATCTTTTTCTATGTATATATATATATATATATATATAGTTGAAGGCTCCAGTATGTTGCGAGGTGAAACTAGCCTTTTTAGAGTAAAGGGGCCACAAGGCGTATTCTGCATTGGGGCTGCTATGTGGCTAAGCACAGCACTGTTCGTAACATTTAGAAGATGCCAAAGTTGGTTTTACTTTATGAAGTGAGATTAATGGTCAAATCCTTTTAAAATCCTGTATTGCTTGAAAGTGTTTTTGCTTTTAGCAAAACACATGGCATTTGGTTATTCATTATCAATTCAGAACAGCTTCATGTTTTGTGGTCACTACTCTTAAAATCAATAAACCAAGTATGGACTTGACTATGAAAATGCTGATACTTGCATTTGTTTATACACAGGATGGAAAAAATATATATACATTCAGATAGATGGATACATTGATAATTTGAGAGAGATATGATAGATGGATAGATAAACAGATTTTTTTTAGAGAGATATGGTAGATGGATAGATAAATAGATTTTTTTAGAGAGATATGGTACAAGGATAGATAAACAGATACTTTTAGAGAGATATGGTACAAGGATAGATAAACAGATATTTTAAGAGAGATATGGTACAAGGATAGATAAACAGATATTTTAAGAGAGATATGGTACAAGGATAGATAAATAGATTTTTTTAGAGAGATATGGTAGATGGATAGATAAACAGATATTTTAAGAGAGATATGGTACAAGGATAGATAAACAGATTTTTTTAGAGAGATATGGTAGATGGATAGATAAATAGATTTTTTTAGAGAGATATGGTACAAGGATAGATGAACAGATTTTTTTAGAGAGATATGGTACAAGGATAGATAAACAGATATTTTTAGAGAGATATGGTACATGGATAGATAAATAGATATTCTAGATAGATGTGGTAGATGGATAGATAGATATTCTAGTATGGCAATGAGATTGCAACACAAAGATTTGATTATAGTGGTGAAGGCTTTTGCAGTACCATTCACACTTCTTGGAACTGCTGATAACCCTCAGTCAGTGCAAGAGTTTGCCACAGGTTATATAAACAAGAAACCCCAGGTTTTTACTTCAGAGCTTTTCCTTCTCCTAGATGTCCATCTAAGTTGCTTAACTTTTGTGTTATGATAAGAACTGGTGTATATATATATATATATTACATTCATTTTCTAAACTATGGTTGTTTAATAAAACTAATATTAAATTAACTGTTTGGAAAGACTGAAGCAGAGAATTGAAAACTTTTTGTATAAAGATGTCTGGATCTCTTGTTGAGACATTGTAATATTAATTGCTTATTTAGACAGGCATGAAATTATATTTATACATATCTATATCTATATCTATGAGGAAACTCGTAAATGATTTACTTTTAGCTGAAAGCTTAACAAAAGAGTTTATTATTCTAAAATACTTTCTTTTATCCAGAAGCTATTTTTAACTATTGTTGGAATAGTGCATGAGATTTCTTTTTGTTAACAGCTCTAGTCAAAAGCTTTGTAACACTATGTAAAAGTATGTTGTTTTATATATTTTTGGAATTGCTTTACTGCTTTAACAGGAAGAATTCAACTTGGAGCTGTCCTACAAAGATCTGGGACTTCTATACATTTACTGTATAAAATCATTAATTGAGTCTATGCTAAAGCAAATAAAACTTACTCTTATTAATTGAGAAATGAACATAAACTATTGATTTTGACATCAAAATTTAACATAAATATTGTTTTTTACTTGGAAATAGTTTAAATACTTTAAAATTCTAAAGCAAAAATAGTTGAGTTATTGAAAACTTAGATTTCTAATAATTGTACAAAAGTTGTATCTTTTATTTAGAGCTATAGATCAAACAAAGAAATTCAAACCATTAACAAAAAATACCTATTATATAAGCTTTAATCCTTGTCATGGATTTAAAATATGAAGTTCAAAAGACACAGAAGCAGTGATTTTCTTGAAAACAACACATCAAGTTATTACATAACTAATGCCATTTGTGGTCAAATATTTTTAAAAAATAGAACATTGGTAACATAGAACTTTAATCAATTGTATGTTCCAGATAATAGTTTTACAATACCATGTAATGTTATTGAACTATAAAGGTGTATAGTTAGGTTAGCTTGTCTAAGAGAAATATTTGAAATGAGTAAATAAAATTAAAATAAATTTTTAGATAAAAAAATAAATTAGATATTTTTCTCACTGCAGAATGAATGACAAAATCTATGATAAGACTTTTTTGATTGGTTCGAAACTACTTACTTAGGTAGGATTGAAATTGTGGCAAAATTTAGAATATAAAATTGTATTAGATATTTTAAATGAAAGCCATTCAACCAAATAATAATGTGCAATTGTTTTGGTGGTATAATTATATTGCAGGTCAGAAAACTGGGTATAAAAAAAGTTAAAATGAAGAAGTTGAGGAAAACAGGTTAAAGTAGAGGTTGAAGCAATAAACAGGGGTGTTCCACTTCTTCTGCCCTGTTGGTTGGAATGGCTTTCACAGTCATTCTCTCGTAAAGTTTTGAAATAAAAAAGTTAAAAAAAAAAATTCTAGTCTTCTATTTTGTGTCTACAAAGAAAATTTTTAGTGAACAACTCTGGAGTTAAAAAAAAGACAATCTCACATCAAAACAACATTCTGATTTGGTAAAAATATAACATAAAAAGAAGACAATCAAAAATCATAAATAAAATCTATTCTTATATTTGATATAAAATAGCATAAATGTAAGATGATCAAATATCACAAACAACACATTTGTATATTCTTATTTGGTAAAATATGATATAAAAAGATGTGCACACATCAGAAACAACATATATTATTATATATGGTATAAAAGAATAAAAGCAAAACAATAATACATTAGAATCAACAAATAATTTTATTTGGTAAAATATAATGTTAAGGTTAGGGTTGGAATTATGGTTTGGAATTTAGGTTAGAGTTGGAGTTAGGTTTGGTGTCAAGGTTAGGAGTTGGGGTTTAGATTAAGGTTTAAGGTTGGAAATTGGGTTAGGGAGTTGAAGTTAGGGTTTGGATTTTAAAAAATTAAAGCAAGAAAGAAAATATTGGAATTACCAAATATAGAGTTCAAAATGATCTTAAAAAAGCATCAGCGCAAGCCCTGAGCAAAGCTGGGTAATACTGCTAGTATTATATATTATATTATATATTAAATATATATTATATATATAAAGACATTAATAACCTTGAAGAAAAATATGTTTTGCTGATGTGTTTTATCTCATTGGAAATAAGCCTTATGGTATTGTAGATAAGTGGAATCATAATATATGAGTTCAAATTTATTTTTACCCAAAGATTCTCAATCAACACTCTTGGGAAAAGTAAGAGTTTATTTTCTTTTGCGATGGGTGCAAAATATATTGCAGGGGTTCCCAGACTCCAAGTTGGAGATAAAACTACTGAGCATGATCTGACCAGACTTTGTGATATTTTCATTAACTTCATTCTGAAATCTTCTATGTTGTTACTTCACTAGCAAAGGGTAAGGACTGATTTCTAGGTGGTCTCTAACATTAAAATGTGTTAGAGCAGGTTGATTTTGTTAAAGAAAAAATGTAAAAATAAACTAGTTCAGAAATTTAGTTTTATTTAAGTTGTTCTTTACTGTACTCAAACTATCTATCAATTGCTATTTTAACAGTGTATTAATAATTGATAGACATTAATAGAAAGACAGTTATTTATGCCATTAAATGACTGATAAACCAGATATACTGTTAGGTCAAAACACATTTTTTGGCTTAAATTGTTTTACTTAATCAACTTTTCTAGTTTGCCAAAATTAAAATGGATGGTAATAGCAGAAACTTCAATTGCTGAAGACTTCTTCATTTTTTGTCTTTATCTTATTTCAAACTTACAATTGCTCATAATGGAAACTCCGATAAAGTTATGACATAAGATGGTTTCATTACATTTACCAACTTCCATTCTGACATCAGAGTTACAACTTTTTAGTTCCAGTTTTCATGGGTAGCTTTTTTCCACAGCAATTGATTCATTTTTTTGGGGGGGAGGAGGTGATATTTACTGCTATCCAAGAATCTGAAAATTCCATCTTTTTATGGTTCCAATGTTTCATCATAACATTTTAAGATTTTATGTACATATATATATATATATATATATATAAATTTTTTTTATTTTCTTTTGGGTTGGGGCATTATTTTTGAGAAAATCATTGATCTTGACATACATTGCCATCGTGCATTCTTGCCATCCATATTACTCCATAATAATCGCCTCTCTCTCCCCCTATCTGTGTTCTCTTTAGTCATCATTATCTTCCTTTATTGTTCATGGCATTTCTTTCTCTCTTTTTTTTCATTAATCTCAATGAATATTTGAAGTTATGTTGTATAACTAAATATTGATCATCAAACTTAATTATATTAGGTTATCTCATAAGTGCTGTCCACATTTTTACCTTTTTTTTTAAATTGAACATGGTTTAAAAAATAATATATGATATCTAGAAGAGCTGAACATTATTCTTATGTGTAGATGCATTCAAACTGATCTATTTTTATTTTGCAGACTAATAAAATAAAAAAATTTCTTTGGTATTAACATAGCTAACATGGAAGTACCTATAAAATCATTTGAAGCACACAATGCTTTATGAGTTTAAAAAAAAGGAAACTCAGTGTCTGAAATGGCTTGAAATATTCACTCAGTTTATGGAGAGGAGTGTGTGAATGAAATAACCTGTAGAAGATGGTTTGCAAAATTCAGAAGTGGAGATTTTACTCTTGAAGATTAAACCAGTTGAGATTTTTCTTAAAGAAGCGTTTGAAGAAAATCCTGCTTTATCAGTTAAAGCATTGGCAATAAAGATAAATTAAATCCATACTATTATTCGTCAGTATTTTTCAACAGCTTTGAAAAGTTAAAACTTGTAAAATTTGAGCCACATGAATTGTCTGAAAACAATCTCAAATCCTGAGCTGATATCTGTTTTTTTTGGAGTCTCTAAACAGAGTGTAGTGTAGCAATTGGTCTTTTAATAGCAAAGCTACCTGAGAAAAGCTATCTGCTGAGGCGGACCTTCCCCACAGAGAGTGGGCGATGCTTAACTATGCTCGGGCCATGGTGGCAAAGACCTGAGAGAAGCTCTTGGGGTGGGGCTTTATGCAGGATGCAGTTTGCCCATGTGGCCCTGCTGAGCAAACCATCGCTCACCTGCTCACAGACTGCCCACTTAGTGTGCCTTGCTGTCATGTGGACCTAAGAGATGCAACAGTTACTCTCTCTAGATGGAGTGACACAATATGAATGAATCTGTTTTTCTCTCCATTCTCTCACACCTGTTTCATATTTTTGAGATAGACTTTTGACTGGCAACAAAAAAATCTACCTTATATTGAAATGTTAAGTATCATAGTGGATCAGTAAAGGAGAAAATCTTTAGCTACAACCGAGAAAGGAACTTCTTGGGTAAAAAAGGTTCTTTTAATCTTGTAGGATTGCCAAGAAATAATTCACTTTGAAAGGTTAATACCCAATACAACAATTATTGTTTAGATCAACTGTCATCAATTAGAGCACTTGAGCCAAGCTTTGAGGAGGAAGAAATATTCTTTAGTGAAGTTAAAAGGGTTGATATTTAAGCATGACAATGTACGGTGTCTTACAATAAGAATCACACCAAAAAAGCTCAACGAACTTGATGGAGAGAAAAATCCCCCACCAACCTTATTCTCCTATTTTTTCTCCTTAAAATTACCGTTTGTTTCGTAGCTTACAATATCATTTGATAGAAACTTCTTTTGTAACGCAGAAAGAGGTGAAAAACTGACATATGTAAGTTCTTTTAGCAAAAACTAAACAAGATTTACAATAATGTAATTGATAAGCTTGTAATTAGATGGATGAAAATCATAGATAATCCGAGAAAGCATATTAAAGGCAAATCTTTAATTAAATGTATCATTTGATCACTTGCTTTCTTTATTGAAAATTCAAACAGAACTTATAGAATGACCTGATACATGATACAAGTTTAAATGTTTTGTTTGCTACAACTAATAATCTTTGTCGACAAATAAATTAGTTTCAGATAATACTCATAACACAAAAGACCCAGCATTAAATATCTCACGAGTAATATAATACATCAATAAATAAAGAAAACTAATTACAATTACTTTTGTTCTAACGAGCCTTCTATTAATGAATTTATTACTTTGTATTGGATGATAGACATTGCAATTTTTTGGTTTCTTTACATAATAAATGACTTGACGAATGAATACTTGTAAGGTTAAGTGCTAAATATTTAGTTGTTGTTGAGCGTGTATACAAAAACTGCCTTCTTAAATTACCACCAAGCCTCGACAGAGTGGAAAGGCCCTGTTAGTGGTGGGTGTGCAAAGTGAACGCAGAGAGGTAAAAATCCAATGAGTTGCACCATACTGTAGGGCATGCTGGAACTTAGTGGAAACTTGTTGTCACAAGTTTTTATCAAGAGACTTTAGATTTTATATATATATATATATATAAGTGTGTGTGTGTGTGTGTGTGTGTGTGTGTGTGTGTGTGTGTGTGTGTGTGTGTGTGTGTGTGTGTGTGTGTGTGTGGTATTCGGACCTTTAGAATGAATTCGATTTGTTTTTAAACAAAAGTAGCTGCTAAGGGATCTAACTTGAAAAATTATCTTGTTGTAAGCCCTTAGAATCCCGTGAGGCGTGGGAGGTTTATTTGCTCATTAGGTTGTCAATATAACCGCAGTTTACGAAAATTATTTCTTAATTTCAAATAATTACGGCAATTTTCTAATAAAAAAAAAGAAAAATCTTGAAATTTAAAATAAAAAGAGACCAAAATGTGAGACAAAACTAGCATAAAAGCAACTCTCTAGCAGGGTCGGTTAACACTTATGGTCTTAGGTCATTTTTTCGAATTCCCAAACTTTAATTTATATCATTCATGTTAAAACACAAAAATGACATTCTTTTACATAAAATATTTTCTTACTTATTTTTTAAAAACATTATTTATAGTTTAATTCAAAGCTTAGTTTTGATTAGTATATCTATTATATGCACTATCGTTCTCATCTCTATATAATATATATAAATTCATTATGTTTTGTCCATTTTATCCTCTAACCTTCTTTGGTTTTTCTAATTAAAACTTAAAATTCCAAAAAACCAACAAGGTTATTTATATTTATATTTTTGAGATGAGTCTTCAAAATCTGATCATTAATTTCCAGACGCTTGTCTTCTTCTTGGTAGTTGATGTTTTTCTCACTTCGTTTCTCCCAAGTTCTCCTCAGACCGTCTTCCAATGATTAATTGTGGACTCGAATAGGAATGCCGAGTATTGTAAGTGACAATTTAACCAGTGACCACATAAACCTCTGACCGGCTTTGGTAAGAATTGAAACTGCTATCTTTAGAAAATGCCTACGTGGAACCGTAGAGACTCCAGCGTCTGTGTCACGGGCCCGGAAGATGTTAGTCATCTGAAGACTGCTTATGGTGAACTTGGCCGAAACGTAGTGAGAAAAACATCAACTACCAAGGTGAGGACGAAAGTCTCGAATAAAAGTTAATGACCAGATTATGATGCCTCATCCTAAAAAATGAAAATATAAATACGCTGCCCGGTCATCAGACCGAAAGCAGGCGAGAAAATGACAGTCACCGAAGGCCGTTAACTCCGTGTCTTCGCTTAATTATTATACATGTTATATTACTGATATTGAGCACTCTAACTATAAGTATAAGTAATCTTACTCTAAAGATTAATATACATATACATAAATATATGCGTATATGCATGTCAATATGTATATACATGTGTACATAAATTTAGCGCGGGGCGATCTACGCGGCCCAGTGGATAGGCAATTAGACTTCAGAACCGCAGTACGCGGGTTCGAATCCAAGTTTCTTCATCTACGTTGAAATTTCGACGAATACCCTTGGGAAAGGTAAGAATCCCCATTCTCCCTACAGCTATGGATTAATTAGTGCAACTTGTGATATTAAAAAAACTATGTGTGTATAAAATAAGGTTTATGATAAGTAATGGTTCTCGGTAGGCACGGCCACGGTTGAGAGGGGGAAGAATCGGTATTTTGATAGTGTCTCTTTAAAAATCTGCCAAAAATCAAATAATTATCCAATAAATATGAAATTTTCACCGATTATTAAATGAAAAATG
>JAUZSX010169334.1:0-16700 GCA_034780655.1 Idiosepius hallami
CTCACTCAACTATTTGATCTGCTGCTGTTTTTCTTTCATAACTTTTATTTAGACGTTGGCTATGATCTTGTCCTACATTATCCAAGAAGTAGTAATGCCATATGAAATCTAATACAGGGACTTCTCACTTTACGCATGTTCACTTTTCGCGTTTTCGGATTTAAGCAAGGTGACAACCAACAAGAAATTTGTCACATTAAGCACTAAGTTCAAATTTACACAATGTCAAGAAAATCAAACTGCCCGTGGCTGGTTAGTGTGGTTTAGTTCAGTTAAGTTATTGTCCCACAAGTTAGTTTATATTACCCACCCCAATGCCCTGTAGTCTACAGTTCAGACTAGATGTATTACCTAAATTCCCATTCCACGAAAAATCATTTTAAACGAGCCCTTCAGGAATATAACCCTCGTGTAAAGTGAGAAGTTACTGAACATGGTTTTTATCTTCTTCATCATGTTCCACAATTAATGCTAAATTTAATTCATTTCATTTTGATCTGCTGAGACTTCTCAACATTTTTCATGTGAAACAACCAAAACCATATTCTATAGGGTTTTTTTTAAATATCACTTTTGTTGAAGATGGGGATGAATATAAACATATTAGGAGGTTGTAAATTGTTATATAGCAGACTTTTTTTTGTAGGCTCATAATATTGAGGGCACCCAGTGGGAAACATTAATTAAATGCACTTGCAGACCTGGTTTCTTAAAAAGAGCCAATCATATTGTACGATATGACCATGACGGTTAGTTGACTTGGATGAATTAGTCAGTAAGCATAATCTTTACAACTGCCAGTATGCTTATTTTTTAGGCATCAGCAGTGATAGATAATGAACTGTTGAATAAAACCAAACATGATAATAAAAACACAAATAAAAATATTTTTAAAACATTTACTACTACCGGCTTATTTATTAGATGTTGAGAATCAGTGTGTCTGTTTTTATCATTATTATTATTGTGGGATCTCACACCAATCATTGGGCGCTCTCACACCCAGAAACCAGTGGTTTCTACTGGAATCAAAGTGACAAGTCTCCTCTGTTTTCCAGCAAGTTCTGCATCATTCCAGTCAAAGACTGTATGGTGTAACACCTCCCTGGGGCTTTCACCCCACTATGTCCACTTCGCACACCTGTCGATGTCCGGTGGTAATTCCTGAAGGCAGAGAGTGACAATAAGTCTCCTCTGACACTTCAGTACATATTGATACCTTGCAGTCAGTGACTACAAGCCCTCATTATTATTTTCATTTGTTTTATTTAACTTATCTTTAGGTTAGATTTGTGCACATTTGTGAGTGTGTGAGCGTCGCCAATCGGTTAGTTTTAAATGACTTGTCTTTGATTTATGAAATAAAGTTGTTCCAAAAATTGATAATATTCAAGAATTGAACTTACAATTTTTTTAACTTCAATTGAAAAAAAAAAAAATTAAATAAATATTAAAATATTAAATAACAAAACTTTTTCGTACTAGAAATTTTTAGATTATGTCATTCATAAAAACTTTGACAAAAATGTTACGTATATTCATTTTACTGTTTGCCCCCCCACAAAAAAAAAGAAAAAAAAAGAAAAATTAAAAATAGATAAAATAATAATAAATAAAAAATAACATAAAAACTTAATTGTCATTCATTTGCACAAGAATGACGCAATAGTGGAATATGTTTTTAAATGAATATTTTAAGTTTTTAACCCCATTATAAGAAATGTTTCCTCTGACACGGAGAGTTCAGGCAAGAGAAGCACTTGGTCAAAGCAAGGACCATCCAAGCAAGCAGTCCTGGTGGTGATCCCAACTGTGACTCATTTTTTCACGTTGGCTCATGTCACCTGTGCCAGGGTTGTCTGATGTGATCGAACTTGAGATACCGCCACTCTTATGGTAGGTTCAGCAAGGTGGGAGACACACCACCAGCGGCACTGGACACACAGCATCTGGGCCTAGTGGGCCATGGATGGTCATAAGATGTCATAGTTTGATCTCTATAGCATTGTCGGTCATGACAGACACTTGCCAACAACAACAACCCCATCGCCCCCATCAAAATCCTTTCTTCCAGTGATCATGCACATCATCATCATCACAACAGACAGACCACTCACCAGCAGAGCACTGCCACAGACAGCCTAATTCCCATTTTGTTTTTTAATCAAAAATTTCCTTTCCTTTTTCTACCCACCCACTAACCATTAATATACTCCTCCTTATTATCATTTAAAAAACCCAATCGATATCGTCCTAGATAATTCCTGCTGCTCTGTCTCTGTCCAACCCTTTGAAACCCCTAACCCTTGGAAATTGTTGCCACCTTTTTCTGCAACTCTTGGAGCAAAATAGCTTTCCAGCTCCACCTCTCTTTCTGATTTTGTCACCGTGAAATTTCCCAGTCATTTGCCCTCCCATATTTTTTTCTTTCTCTTCTTTTTTCCCCTTCTTCCTCTTTTCAAGATTATTATAAAATAATAATAATAATGATGATAATAATGGAGACTGACACGACACACACAAATAATCAGTCTCAACCCAGACAGCCTTCTTTCTTCATTTTGCCGTGTAACTTACAAGATATCATTATTTTTTATTTATACTTTTGTCTTTAAGTCATTCATTCTTTCTTACACTTTTCTTCCTTACTTTTTACAAAGATCACTATTTACTACTATTATTACTACTACTACTCCTAATTATTATATTAGCAATAACATCAGACAGCCTCTGTCTCCGGTCAGTGTTTGTGTTGTTGTACGGGTGGGTGGTGGGGCGGTGAAGACTTATTTCAAAACAAATTTCTTTAACTTTCCAAGCCATTGCACCTTCTCAACTCACCTCATGATATTTATTGCTGAAAACAAACACACACAAATGGAGGAATAAATAAATAATTCAGTGTGCTGTCGCCGCTTGTGCCTGTGATGATGTTGTTGGGGTGCGGTCGGTGCTCAGTTTCGATAAAAGGCGGCTACTTTGAAGTTTTAAAAATTTTTTTTCTTTTATTAATTATTACTGATGCTTGTTATGATCACTCCCGGTCTTTGTCCACCCCTGAAGGTGGGGATTAATCTATCTGGTTGTGGGGGAATCTGAATACCATTTCGAAAGTTTTTTTTTTTTTTTTCAAATTAAGTGAATCAAAAACGAATTATAGCTTTTTTTCACAAAAATAAAAGAGTTGAAAAATGATAAGTCATTTCAGGTTGTTGGTGTGCACTCACTGTAGCTGTGCAGTGCAGCCTGTGCACTCACTGTGATAGTTGATGTGATTAGTGGTTGTTGGTATAGTATGCAGTCAGTGTGTGCACCCAGCCTGTGTTGCAATAAATGAATGCACCCTGTTGTGCTCTGACACTCATTTTTATTTGGAACTTACCTTTATTGCACGCTGGCTCAACGCATTTCAATTTACTTGAATGTACACCACTGTCCTGTTATCATATACCTTTGTTAAGACACAATATATTGTTTGTTGCTATATTGTGATTCATCTTCTTGGTTTACATTGGTAAATTATTGCCCAGCCTTAAGTACTGCGTTTTTATCCTTTAAGAGCTGTTTTCCCTATTGAAAACAAAATCAAATTTGTTTCACAGGTCCGTCTGAACACCCCATATCTCAAATTTCAAGTCTCCTGATCAAAAATTGTTAATATAGTTTGCCGATCAGTCTGTAGTCATGAAACTTTTGAACAATGGTAGCCTAGTCTAGACAACAATAAATTTCATTAATTGTACCAATTGACCATTCCTTCCAGAGGCTGATTTTTTTTTTTTTGATTATTGATACTTTATCTCGGATATTCTAAAACAACACCTAAAACATTCTTAGACACAAAGTAAGTACTGTATCACAGTGTAAATTATAAAGAAAACTGTTTTGAAGTCCATAGAGAATGAACACACAAATAATGGTAAACTAAAGCTCCCTTCTATTAGTAGTTCTAAGCATTAAACAATTTTGTTGGTATCATGTCACATATTTAGTCACATTTCAAGTATTTGTTTCTTTAAACTTTAAAATGTCAAATAAATTCTAAATTCAACGTCCGTTCATTGGTCAAACAACATTGAGAACAAAAAGAACATCAATAACCAGGAAATCATTTTCCCTGATTAAAAAGCCTCAACTCCAAAATTCAAACAACTAAAAGGGTTTTAAAAGGAACAATTCTCCGTCCGAACTAAATTTAATTCTAAGAAATTAAAACCCAAAAAAAAAGACACTTTAAAAAATAATTTTATTTTTTATAAGTTAGTTATCTGCGTCAAAACTTAAACTAGTTTAAGGCAGTTTTTTTTAGTTTAGCGTTTGTTGTGACTTCGTAAGGCAGTAAAGTGGAGTACTTTAGTTTTGTAAAATCCAACAAAATAATTCAACTTTTTTTTTTTAGTTTTTGGTAGTTTTTTAAAAAAAAATTTTGATTTTGGTAGTTTTTAAACTAATATTAAGGTTTTAGTTTTCTGTTTTTGGTGAAGGAGGATTTCTGTAGTGACAAATTCAGTTCTATGGTATTCAGGATGTTTTTTGATTTTAGTAGTTTTTAAACTAATATTGCAGTTTTAGTTAGAGAAGGATAAACATTTTAGAAAAACAATAATTATGGATTATGAAAAACAATTGCACCTTAATAAAGTTCATTTACTTAATAATTGGTGAAAGACTTTGTATCAATTAGACAATTACCTGATTTTTGGTAGAGAGACTTCGTTAAACAGTGCTGTGCTTTAGCCACCTGGCGGTCCCAAAGCAGAATGCAACTTGTTGCCCCCTTTCCCCAAAATAGGTAATTTCCCCACCCCCAACATACTGGAGCCTTCGATCAATGACCATACATACAACACACATATACAAATATATAGGGAGAAAGAAAGAGAGATGGATTGATAGGTGTATATTTCAAGTGTGAAAATGATTTTCTACTTAATTAATTTGGTAATTTTTTGAATTAGGTACTAAATATCTGTGAAGCCAAGGAGCCTTGTGGCCCCTAATGAGCTTGTGGGGTCTGCAGGGGCCTTAAGCACGGCCTGGACGTTAAGAAAAAAAATTCCATAATTTGGCCGGATTTTATGAAACTGAAGTCACAACGCTCAACTAAACAAGTGCTCAGTTTAACCCTTTTGACCCTAAGAGGCTGATATATCAGCCCTGAGAACATAAGACAAAAATGTACACAACATTTTGGCTTTAATATGCTCCTTTATTATAACAACTGTGTGACTACTGGGTAATTTTGGTAAGTTGGGGTTCAAAAGGTTAAGATCCGACTGATTGACCATCAAATTGGACAAACTAAATGTGAGAAGAATGGGCGTAAATGCCATTATATGTGTGGAGTGCACGCGGGCGCGAACTCACTGTTTATTGTATAAAAAAATAACTTGACTGCGACAACTACCTTAAAACGGTTTGGAGAAGAAGGAAGGGAAAATGGAATTAGCGCGCGAGGAGAGGAAAGGAAAAAGGAAAAGAACTTGCGTGAAAGAGAGAGAGAGAGAGAGAGGTGATGTAGGTCTGCCTGCATCACACAGCTGTTGTCTGGCTGACATGACCGTACATTGATCTGTTTCAGGTCTCTCCTCAGCCTTGTCTGTAGCGAATTGGGGTTGTGTTGTGCTAGATAGATAGGTAAAGGTGGTAGGTAAGGTATGCCTGGCTTAATAGGTGGGGTGGAGTGGGGTCTGCCGTGGCAGGGATGTTGGCGGCAATGTTTATTGGTCTAAAATAAGGAAAGAAGAGAAAGAAGCAGCTTTTACAGTGATATAGCTTCTTTCTTGAATCTCTTTGAGACAATAAAATAAGTCTTTATTGGTTCTGCTGGCTGGTCGCACACACATACACAAGGCATTTGGGCACACACGTCTGTCTGCCTATCTATCTATCTCTTGTCAATGAATTAAACTATCTAATTGTTTAGCTATCTTCTTTTTTTCATCCCTCTTTCCTTCTCTATTCTTCATAGCTATCTATCTATCTATCTATCTATCTATCTATCTATCTATACATCCTTCTTCTATCAACCTCTCTATTTTCTTAGTTTCTTTCTGTTTATCTGTTTGTCTCTCTTTCTCTGTTTAACAGTATCTTTTACTGTGTTTGTTAAGTCATTTTCTCAGTCTTCCTTTTTCTCACTATGTTTATCAGTCTCTCCCTCCCTATTTATCAGTTTTTAATCACTCACATATAGTTTATTATCTGTGAATTATTTGGACACAAAAAGCGCTTGTAATTGTTTTTTTTTCCTATTTTAGAAATTAAAGTATATTCATAAATAATAGTTCTTTTGAAGGATGATATGATATATATAAATATAATGTATTAAAGGCTTAAATGATGCGTTAATAGTGTAAGTCAGTAATATTTCAGAGTTATAACAAAGACAGGCACAAAAGATCAATAGTTTGATAATGGAGTTATAACTTTGAAATATTAAACTTTTAACGCATCATTTTAGCCTTAACATTTTTTTTCTTTCAGTTTATTTATGAAAATAAACAAATGTAATTTTTGAAAATTGCATTCGGGAATATCTTTATCCAAAACCCATTTTTTAGGTGGGGAAGTTTAAAAAAAATATCATTGGGTTCAGTTTTATTTTCTATACAGAATTAGAAATAATGCTTTTTCAATGAATGGATAATTTTTTCAATTTTGAATTCAATCATTTCTTTAATTCTTGAACACAGTTTATTTACATTTACTTTGTATATGAAGAATGTTTGGTGCATATTTTATTACCTGCTCGAGCTCAAGCCAAAGTTAGGTACAAAGCCATTTTTACGTGCTCAAACTGGGATTTTTGCATTTGCTGTTGTCCTTCACCTAGATGAGTCACTCTCCAGAATTAACGAATCCTATCTGCTCGAGGCGGCTAAAGATGAATGTTATGGTTTTGACTGGGATTTGAAATCACATAATATGATGTCAGAGTCAAAGCTCAATCCTTGCGGCCCAATTGATGTATATGATGGTCCTCATCTTTATATTTATTAAATCTATTACATTTTGAACAGTTTATTCTTTGGCCTTCTTCAGGTTTTCAGTTCATGATCAGAATCAAAACTGATTTTTTTATGCTGTGAAATAATATCCTTAATTTTTTAAAATGGAATTTGATATTTAAAAATGGTCAAGTCAGCATCGAAGTCTATTCATAGTTATCTATATATCCCTTCATTCATTTTGAGCTGTCTCAGTCATATAAGCTTGTTAACTTAACAGAGTAACTCATCTAGGTGTAAGGTAATGAATGAGCACGTAAAATTGGCCTTGTGCTTAACTTGAATTTTTGCTAGACTAACAAGATATATCCTTAAGTCTATCAACCTACTTCCATTCATTTCTACTCTTGCATGTAAAATACTTTGCAATCTGTATACAAAGCCTGATTTGCCATTTATGGCTCATCCATACAACTTTACAAACCAAGTCTTCTTTTTTCAAAGATGGAAATAAGAGTGAGACAGTGTCAACCGGAGTCATTTGGCTGTAAGATGACTGGTTATTAAATTAAAGTTTTTTATTGCTATAAATTGTCATCGTAGAGTGCCCAACTAATTTATGGTAAAAGGAAGAAAAGAATATGCAACAAAAATAATTATTTAAAAAATATATCAGAATATAGATACAGTTATTAATCCTTTGAAGCCCGACTTATCAAAATTACCAAGTTATCACCCAGAGTCGTTATATTAGAGGAACACATTAAAGCCAAAATATTGGTGTGTCTTTTTTTGCCTTATGTTGTTAGGGCCAATCTATCAGCCTCTTAGGATCCAAACGGTTAAGTTTGGCCTGTGGTATATAAAATGTTTGGATTTATTAAAACCATAGAAATGTTAATCCACATTCAACATCTTACAAGATGAACCATAATTTTTTTTATATATTGTTATGGCTTCTGAATAAAATTTGAATTTAAGATTTTATAGTAAGAACTACAAGACAAATCAATAGTGTAAAATATGCTAAGACTATTTTGAAGTTATTATCGGGAAAAGGTTCAGTTGTTGTTGTTTTCTTGGTTTCACGCTAAATGCCAATTAAGAAGCATCAAGAACAGTCTAGAACCCTTCAGTTTTTTGTGGTTTTTTTTTTGGCTTTCATTTTTTTTTTTAACATTTTTATTCTTTTCTTTGCAATTTTATTATTATTTTTTTAAATACCCAAAGGCACACTCATTTCTCTCTTTCTTTATACTTCATTAATCTTTCTTTCTTTTTTCTTTCTCTCTCATTTTTTCTCCTCTCTCTCTCTCTCAACATCTTTTACCCCCCTCTCTCTTCTTTCCTATTTTTTGTAATTTACTCCCCACATATCTTCCCCCTCATCTCACTTCTCTATATCCTTCTCTCTTTTCTCTCTCTCTCTCTTTCTTTTCCTTCTCTTTCTATGTTGTTTCCTTCTCTATATGCTTCTCTCTTTTCCTTCCCTCTAAATGTCCTTCTCTCTTTTCTCTCTCTCTCTCTCTTTCTTTTCCTTCTCTTTCTATGTCGTTTCCTTCTCTATATGCTTCTCTCTTTTCCTTCCCTCTAAATGTCCTCTCTCTTTCTTTCTCACTTCTCTATCTGATCTTTCTTTCTCTCTCTCTTTCTTTCTCACTTCTCTATCTGATCTTTCTTTCTCTCTCTATGTCCTTCTCACTTCTCTTTTTCTCTTTCTTTCTTGCTTCAAGCTGTTGTCATACCCTATAAAAATATTTTTCCCCTCGTCTGACCCCATTTCTTTGCTATCATTTCTTCTTCCTCGACACAACCAACCAGTCACCCTGACACCCACCTTTCACAGTTGTGTGTCTGGCCTCCACCCAGCCACCCCTCCATCACTTTGCTCTCCAGACAATGTTTAAACAAAACTATCGATCAGTTGGTTTGTCTAGTAGTGGCAGAAACATATTTTATTATGTCTAAAACTCTGATGTCTTTGCCTTACTCCCCAATCTCCGCCCACTTCTAACCCTCTGTTGCTCTGTCACCAACGCCAACAGAATTTTAATCATTATCATTATATTATTGTAAACAGAAATCGCCATTATCATTTCTATTGGCCTTCCATCATCATCATCATCATCACAACATTGCCTTAATTGGAGATCATCACCATCATCACAACAACATTGCCTTAATTGGAGATCATCATCATCATCATCATCGTCTTAACCAAACAATGCATTTAGAGTGAACTTTGGGTTATTATCACCATAATCACGGGCAGATTTTTTACTGTTAATGCAAACAATTATCTTAAAGTCTGCCATTGATATATCATCATCATAAAAATCATCATCCACAAAACCAAGCATCTCATTGATATAAATCATTATGATAATACTGATAATAATAATATTATTCATGGTTAAAGACACCTTTTTTCAGAGGTATCATATTTGTTGTCATTTGTATATTAGATTTTTAAGGCATTATTGTCATCACCTTCCTCCTTTAGGCCAATAAACTGAACAATCAATCATCACCTTCATTAATACAATTTCAGCAACATCATCATCATCAAAATTTTCATTGAGAAAAGACTTTGTCTTCATCATCATTGTTGTCATCCTAATCACTTTATTGATGACATTTAAGTTTAGAAGTCAATTCTGAAGAGTCTTTCTTTTTCTTTGTCAAAGTACAAATAATTTTTTATAATTCATTTTTTTTCAACTGGATTCTAAACATAAAATGACAATTATCTTTTTAGCTTACTGACTACTTATTTCATTCTATCAATACATAAAAAACCTTTCTCTATTTACCAAAGTCTCTACCATTCTATTTTTTTGGAGATTTTATTCTACCTTTCTCTATCTTTCAATTTTTCTTTCTGATAATCTTTCTATCTGTCTAATTAGTTATGATTCTTTTATCTTGTCTTGCCTTAACACATCTGATGAAGGATTGTGTGTGTCTTACTTAAGAAGCTATCATTTTGATTATAGACCTTTTTGCCTTGTTAATAATTATACTGAAGGATATTAAACTACACACATTATTAAATAGGTACTCGCATATTTTCCTCCTCTCTTTTTTCATATATATATATATATATATATATATATAGAGAGAGAGAGAGAGAGAGAGAGAGAAAGAGAGATATAGATATCTAACAGGTGCAGACATGGAATCAATGGCCTCTAATGATTGTTTTCTCCCCTAGTCATCATGATTGGTATGAGAAACTCAGAGTCACCAGCGCCCAGATTCCTGGTTTGGATTTTACTTATACACACACACACACATATATATATATATATATATATATATATATATATATATATATAGAAATAAAAATGAGGAGTCATTTATTGAATGTCCATCAGAGAAAGGAATTAAATGAGAAAGGGAGAGATGGAGGGTAAGAATGAAAGAAAAAAAGTGTGTATTTAAGAGATAGAGAAAGGGAAAAAAGACAAAGAAAAGAGATAGGAAAAGAGAGCATGAAAGAGAGAAAAGAATAAAATCTAGAACTGAAGAGAGAGAGAAAGAAAAGAACAAAATTTAGGACAAGAGAGAGTGAGTGAAATAGAAAGAAAAGAGAATGTCAAAAAGAGAACAACAAGAAGAAGGGCATGGAACAGAAAAGATAGAAAATGTGTGTGGTTGGTTGGTTTGGGCAGCGTGTATAATTATTAGATCATGTTAATAGTGTCAGTGTCCCACTTTAAGAAAAACATATAGTTTTAGTGAATAACCCAATTTAGCTTTTATTTTTTCTTCTTTTTTCCATTATTTATTTATAAAGCTGCCATGTTTACCTGGAATTGCCCAGGAGGTTCTACACATTAGATTTTATTTCTTTTTGTATTGTTCTAGTTTTTCAACAAAATTATTGTCTCTTGTCTATATTGTCTATTGTTTTTTTTTGTTTTGTTTTTCAAACGCCTTAAAATATGATTGATTGATCTATTTTATGCCTTATCAATCTTTTTGGTCATTATCAAGCATCTTATTTGCATCATTTTGTTTTGTTTGACACAAGTTTTACTATAAAACCTATAGCTGTAGGAAATATTGAGGTTCATACCTTTCCCAATGGTATTAGCCTGAATGAACATAATGGAACAACTGTGATTGAACTCACATATCAAAATTTGAGTGCTAACAATCGACTCTTCCAAGCTGGCATCTCCTTCCAAATATGAAGATGTAATAATTGTTATAATATTACTTATGTCTTGTATTTTCAACTTGAAATTTATACAAGAACAAGTGAAGCAAAGCACACATGGTCCTCCGTTTGTGCGCAGTGAATAAACAAAGCATAAAAAAAATTAAGTCCAGCATTTGCCTCCTCCCCGTTAAGCCTCAGAACAAAGAGTTGTCTCAAAGTACAAACAAAATTATATATAAATAATTTAGTTACAAGATTTTAAAAAGAAATGTAAAAATCCAAGATATCATTTTTTGTAATAAGCATAAAAGTGTCATTTTTAGCCATTTCTCCCTATAATGTGGCCCCTAAATGGACAACTGGAGCATATCCCCCATCCAAAAATCCATTTTGTTACTGTTTTACTCATGTCTTAGCATTTAGGCAAAATTTCCAAAAAACTTCCAAGGCATAGTTGTTAAGAAAAAGTTCAAACATATAAAGATTAGTTTCTAAGCTCTCATCCCTTTTTTGTGGTCGGGTGGTGGCATACGAAAAAGGAAACAACAAAACTAATTGATGAAAATAGAAAAAGAATTTCTTTTTGCTTAGAAATTATAACAAAATTCTTTAAAATGAAACATTATTTTATTAAAGAGAATCCATCTCTATCCCCGAAGCAAAAAAAAACCAAACATATTTCTTATATCAAACTCAAAACAATGTTGGATTATAAAAGCATGCTTATTTAAAGTAATATATATTTTTGAAGCAATGTGCAAAAATTGATTCTATAAATCTTCCAAAAAGTTTTCACAAATGTGAAATTATTCTTTTGAGTATTTTCTCTTTTTTTTTTCCAAATCCTTTCTTTGATTTCACAGTTGAAATTGATTTCCATTTTTTCTTCAGAGTATCTCTTTGCATGTCTGTGTATATAATATAAATAAATATATATATGTGTGTGTGTATGCTCAAACTGTCCTCCCCCAACATTGCTACATTCTTCAACCAAAAACCAAGTTTAATAAATATATACCTACTTTTTGCCTATCCTTCCTTCCCCCCTCTCTCTCTGTTAAAAGCTAATGCCAATGATTTGATAATGATTATCATAAAATACCATATTTAGAAATAGATTGAAAGCATGTAAAAAAAAAATCAGTTTTTTTTTATTTGAATTGATTTTTTCGATCAAATTACCACCTCATTTGGATTGGTTTCAATATTTCTGAGAATAAAACAATAGCATTCAAAATCAATATCACTTGGTAATTATAACAAACATAACTTGTTATTAATGTTTCTAATCAATTAAATCATTTCTATCAAAAACATTCTGTTTTTCTAAGAAATAATTCCATTTTACGAGGTGGCTAATTGTAAGATTTTTGAAGAAGAAGAATTTATGTGACATTGGTATTTCTTCTTAAAAAGATTAATAAACAAAAAAACAACATTAAAAACAAACGTGTTAACTAGAGTTTTCAGACTGTTCTTCTTATCCATATTGTTATAGGTATAAAATATAAAATATTGATATCTTCAAAAATAGGGAATAAGCAATGAATCCATACCAATGGGTTGGTGCCGACAGAAACAAGATGTAAGGTCAAATCACGTTGAAGACACCGGTTCCCTCTAGATCACCAAAGTTAAGTAACATAAAGGCTGTTTAGTTCTAAAATGGGTGACCACTTAGGAATGTCAGGTACTGTAACAGGCTGGTTGTAGGTTCCTGGCATCATTTGTCGAAAGCATTAAGTATTTGAATTGAAAGACCTTCCATCTGCCACCCCTCACTCACAATGACTGATTATGCTAGCTTAAAAAACGTCATCCCTTAGAGTGAGAACTGGGAGTTTCAAAATACTCTCAGATAGCAAAATCTCAACAGAAAGACTGATCGAAACCCAAATGAATAAGAATAGGTCTACCTGCTCAACTACAGATATACATAATGATATGGCTCATGTTTCTTCTAGGTGTTTATTTTTTTGTAGAAATGGATAATCCCCTTGACAATAAAGAAAATGATTATTCTGCTTTTAGTTCAAAAGGCTAAAGATACAAGCAAGAGTACATTTAGAAAAACAAAACAAAAAAAAACTTGAATCTATTTTTTTATATAATTAATTTTTCTTTAAGTTGATGTATTGTTGATAACAAATATTAACATCTAAAATAGTTTCATCTTTCTAACTGTAATGTGCCAATTAACAATAGAGTTGTTTTGAATTGTGAATGAATTTTATTCTACACTTATTTGAACACATTTCATCCTGTGCAATAAAATACAAAAATTACAACAGATAAATTTTATCATGTTTTGAATTGAACTCTAACCAAAATTGTTTTGTTAAATAAAATTGATTTAGTCTTCGTTTACATTTTAACGAAACAAAAAAAAATGGGTTAATTATTGAGCATCTTTACAAATGAGATTTATTTTGTTGAAAAGAAGAAAACTTACTATTCTTGTTAATGAAAAGACTTGTCCTATTTTGCTCTTAAAAGAAAGAACTAAATTGTTCTTTGCATTTCAATTGAAATGTATTATTTTCCCATTTTAATTTTCATTGTTTATCATAATTAAAATTGTGATAATATGCTTTTATTAAAAATTATTCTTGTCACAGACTTGACTATCTTGCGATTGAACCATTTCTTTTAATTCTTTACTTATTATTCGGGCTGTGACAACATACTCTTAAAAAATATTCATGTCACAGCCTTAATAATTAGGGATTTGACAAACATGTTCTTTAATAAAAGAATATTGTCACAGCTCTAATGATAATTTACATTTCAGTTAAAGAACAATTTTGTTTTTATTCAAGTTAGTCAGACTTCTACTTTCATCTTCAAAGTTATCCTCATTTGAATGTTGTGAAGATTGGAGTAGAAGTCTAAATAACTTAAGATACAAGAACCAAGACTCATTTAATAACAATCAAATTTTGTCTATTTTGATTGAAGAGAATCCTGTCTTCTTTTTATTTTGATAAGTCGAGGGTAAATCAAAAAGTTCTAAGATAAATAACCTAAACTCAATCCGAGTGAAATTTAGAGCAACAAAATTTTATAAAAAAGGAATTTCTCGATCGATGGAAACATCGCTTGCAGAAGTGTATTGAGTTAAATGAATCTAATGTGGAAAATAATTTTGTAACTTCCATAAATAATAGTTTTTCTTCAATTTGTCTCAGAACTTTTTGATTTCCCCTCGTATTGAGTTAGGTGGATCTTCTGTAGAAAAATAATTTTGCAACTTCCATAAATACAATTTTTCTTTAATTTGTCTTAGAACTTTTTTTATGTACCCTTGTAATTCCTACAAATTCTTGATAAGGGTACATCAATAATCTTTAATGTTTTAAATTTTTATATAATTTTTAATGTGTTAAATAAATATCCTTTTTTTTCTTTCCTATCCTTTTTGAAATGATCTTTCCTTCCTTCTTTCTCTTTTCTCTCTTCCTTTTTTTTTCCAATTAGCTTTATGGACAAGGGTTCCAATGCCAGTAGTGCTTTATTCCTGATTTTACTTTGAAGGATTTTCTGCAATGACATCTTCACTTCATCCCTTTTTTTTTCATCACTCCACCCACTTAAACTATTCTCTCCCTCCTTGAAATAAAAAAATCTTTTAAGAGATTTTTGGTTGGTATTCAGGAAACCTAACACCCCCACCCCTAACACTCTCCTGTCTCTTTTTCTCTTGTCATTAAAATCCAAAACTGTCTTTCTCTCTCTTTTTTTTTTTTCTTTCCCTTTCGACCCAATTCCTTGTTCTATTTCAGATTACCTGACAAAATAGTCCTCTAAGGGAAATAACTCCTTCATGTTTAAATTATTTAGGTTGCTATTGAAAAAAGGCCTTATTTATTAGGTTGAAATCCATTCATCTCTCTCTCCACTCTGTCTCCCTCTCTCTCTCCCTATATGTTCTCTGTAATGTTATTTTTTTATCTCTTTCTTTTTCTTTGCGTTCTTATTTACACTTTTTTTCTTCTGTTTATTAAATCCTTTCTATCTCTCTCTCTCTCCCTTCATCTCTCTCTTTCTCTCTCTGTGTTATTGGATTACTTCTTTTTTTTATACAGAGAAGGAGAGAGATTGAGATAAAGATAGAGAGAAAGAAGAGTGGATAGAAAGAGAGTTAGGAGTGAGAAAACGAGGCAAATGAATTCCTACCTTTTTCTTCCTATACCTTTCTATCTCTCTAAAGATCACAACCCCCCTCTCAAAATCATTCACCCTTTCTTTTTCTGCTATTTTCTCTTCCCACTGCTTTTCCCTTTATCATTCTTTCCTTTTTAGCTCATTATCTTTTTATTTATTATTCACTGCCTCTCTCCTACCCCCCCTACAGGCTAAGGCTCACCCCCCTCACTGCATGCAACTTCCTTCTCTTTCCTTTCCTCAAACTCCTCTGCCCTAATCCCCTCACAATATCTGTGCCTGGCCATAGACCCAAACTAAATATCTGTTTCGGTTCACATGCACCAAGGCTCAATCTGTATCAACTTGTGTGTATGTGGGGGGGGGCTCTTTTTGGTTATTATTCAGACAGGGACACACCCAAGGCCACATTATATCTTCCTCCTTGTTCACCTTATAAAAACAGGGATCATTTAATATTATCATCATGATCCTTCTTCCCACCCCACATCAGACAGTTTGTCACCCACACTCCTGTCCAGACCCTTCTACCCACAGTCATTCAAACATTCATTCTTCTTCTCTCTTTTGCTTCTCCCTCTTCTGTATGCTCTTTTGGACCTATTATAACAGATAGGTTATCCCTAAAAGATCTCCAGCCTTCCTTTTCTTTTCTTGTTTTTCAGCTTCTCTTTCCTCATCTCTGTTCTCTCCTTTTTTTCTTACCCTATATTCTTCTTCTCTCTTTCTTTCACCCTTTCTGTCTAAATTTCTTCAAACTTTTGTTTTATTTAAGACAGATTTTTATCCTTTTTTTCTTGTTTTTGTTTTCTCTCCCTCAGACTCCTTTCTTTCTTTTTCTCTTTTTGATTCATTGTAATTTTATTTAATTTCTCTCTCTTTTTCATATCAACTTTTCAATAAAGATTTTCTCTTCTCTTTTTCTTTCTCTTTTCCACTCATGCCTTTATTGTTGCCCTCTCTCTCTCTCTCTCTCTCTCTCTCTCTAATACTATTTCTTTCTAATGTTTCTTCCTGTTTTCTTTTCCATTTGTTTATATTCTTTCTTTTTTTCCAGTATTCTCTTCCTTCCATTAAACCTTTCTCTCTTTATCTTTTCTACCAAGGCTTTCTTTCCCACAATCGCCTTCCCCACCATCGCCTTCCCCACCATACTATGGAGAGGAGGGAAGTATTTTTTATTTCTTTATCTCTCTCTCCCTCTCATTATATATATATATATATATATGTATATATATATATTAGTTGAGTGTAGACACGGAGTCAACAGCCTTCAGCAACTGCCAGTTTTTTCGCATGCGCAGTCATCAGGCCAAAAAAGTGAGTGAGAAAGAGATAAAGGATAGAAATACAGATTATATATCTATATATATATCTTATATATAAAAGTGAAGATGTCGTTGTGTGTGTGTGTGTTT
>JAUZSX010169443.1:0-16699 GCA_034780655.1 Idiosepius hallami
CTGCCTGATATGTTCAAACAGTTTATCATCAGTTCGTGAATTTAGCACTCGTAATGACTGTGAGCCTTGGGGGTATGCTGCTCTCGTTGTTGCCGCTCTCGTAAGGTGTGCGACACATCTACTTAATTTCATATCACTTATCAATTACTGTTAATCTTTCCTTGCACATTTACCTTCATTCATCTCCATGTATTTGAGCATATCAAATGTTTATTTGTTTATTTGTTTTTCTTTTTGAATTTTCTTTAAGGGGCTCGTTTTTTTTTTTTCGGTATTTTTGTGATCATTTTACGCCAATGGCTTTGAATCAACCCTTCTCATAACACAATGTCGCTTTCCTAAAATGTTTGCCTCCGCCATCTTCAATTTTTTTCGTACGAAGACAATGTATTCATCCTCGAGTTATTCCCTAGAAATCGATGATTAATGTGTATTATTTTAATAGCTTGATATGTGTATTTTTTTGATAACTAGATACGCTGATAGCTACACAAACAGCGAGAAAGAAAGCGATGAAGCGGCATAAATGCAAAAATAGAAAAACAATTCGCAAGCGAATACATGATTTTCCAGGATATTTTTTCTCGATAATTTCTCCTTAACATGTTTATTTTTCTGTATGTGTCATTTTGGTTTTTTCGTTCTCTCTTGTTTTCTTTCTTGTTTTGAAAAAAATCCTTCAAAACAAAAGAAAAATAAAAAAAGATTTTTTCGTAATTTTTTTTGTAAGAAGAATTATTATGTATTTTTAATTTTTTTCTTTTATTTGTTCTTTTGTTTTCTTTGTTTTTCTCTCACGTTTCCTTCTTTTTTATCGCCATTTTTCTTTCATTATATTTCAAATTCTTGGTAGAAGCTCGGGCTCTGGAATCGTAATATGCTAGTTCAAATTCCAGTCAAAACCATTAAATTCACTTTAGCTGCCTTGGACAGATTGGGCTCGTTACCTCGGGAGAGCAACTCGTTTAGGTGAAGGGTAACACAGAATTAAAAAAGCCCAGGTATATGGAGCATGTAAAATGGCCTTTGGCCTAACTTGGTTTGGGGTCGACCAAGTAAATATATTTCAAATTCTTTTGCTTTTTTTTTGTCTTATCTTCGGCATTTCTACACATATACACCAATACCAAAATTAAAACAAAATACGTAAATGAAACTGCGTCATATTAATCATAAAATTTTACTATTATTGCTTAATTAAATTAAATACGATGTAATGCTTCAATAAATAATGGAACGCCCAAACTTAAATATACAAGGAGGCTCTGTGACGGGGTGAAGTGTCAATAATTAGGAATTGATTAATTAGGGAATTATATAAATGAATTAGTTAAAATACTAGATGGATTTATTCGTAGTAATAGGAATTTAGGAAAATATTATGGGACAATTAAGAAAATTTAATGTCAACCAAAACCTAGACAATTCGTCTCTAGAAGACACATAAAAAAAACACATAAAAATATTTTGCTAAGGCTAAGGCACACACGGTGGTCAGATCAAAGGAAGAAGGAGGAGGAGAGGACAAAGAGAAAGAAAAGGAAAGAAGGGGAGAAGGAGATAAGTGAAAAAAAGAAAAACCCTATTTCTAGAGATATTGCATGGACAGGAAGGGTGGACTTTGAAAATTTGGTTGACTTTCTGTAGTTTTTTTTTGTTTAAATTAAGTGTAGCTGACACAACTAGTGAATATTGTGTAATCAAAGGAGAGCATCAGAGATACCTTCCTAGAGATAACGCCCGAAATGCACCTAAAAGTTATTCTGACGTACAACAAGCGCATTGATAATTATTATCAAATGCGCTTTTTCTACTCGATTTAGACACGTTTAGAGCTCGTAAACCAGAAATTCGAAACCAGAAATTCAAAACCAGATATAGGGTAAAGTGGCTGCAAGGCACATTTTGCGTCGGGGCTGCTAGGTGGCTAAGCACGGTACTGATGGTAGCATTACACAAAGGAAAAGCTTTTTTCCATCATCATAAGATTTAGGCTTAGTAGTTAAAGGAAATGCCCATTTCATGAAAGATATGAATAATGGTAGAGATTCAAGAACTTTCTAGCAAGGCATTTGTACATAAAATAAATAAAATTAGTTAAAGTTTAACCCAAGATCTTTGCTCCGAATATGATCTGTTTTACGTAATTAATCATTTGGTTGATTTCTTTTTTAGATATCCAACCTCTGTTGTAATTTTGTTAACCGAGAAACAGGTTTCTTTCAAATCACATTTTATAGTTTTTTTGTGATTTATTTTTATAAACAAATTATCAAAGAAACAGCTGTTACGTTATTTAGCCTACAACAGCAGGATAAGGTATTCATGATATTCTAAAAAAACAAAAACAAACTAGAAAATGGATATCATTAATCAACCAACTGAGATTCAAACTAATTTATTATCATAGCCGTTAAAAACGGGAGGTTGACTTGGGGTAGGCAGTCGGTCTTCAGATTCGCTGTACACGAGTACCCAGTCCTTCCGTGGACGTTCAAATTTGGAAAAGTTTTAGGAGAGGTATGAATCCTCATTTTCTCTCTCGCTATATGACAACCTATTGTGTTATTAAAAAAAACTATGAGTGGGCAAAAGAACGTTTATCGAAAAATGGTTGTTCCCGTCATCAAATGACCTCGTATATCACAAACAAACAATTTACATTATATAATGCAAATTCATTTTTTGTGTTAATGGTTTATTGTTAATTAGACTGGCGCCAGGTGTCTATCTAATAATATTTAGGAATGTGGTATATACTTCGTTGAGCCCCAAACCAAGTTAAGCACCTGGCCAGTTTAATGTGATCTATATGTTACTAGGTGGAGAGCGCCGATTAGTAATTAGTAATCGATGGAACGTTGAGTAGAAATTAGATTATATAGAAAAATACATAATAGAAGAAAGCTTACTTGTAGAAGGGGCTCGACTGTGTAGTCAGCTGAAATTAAACAACTTATTTTAATCAAGAATATTGTCGCCACTGGAGTCAGAAAGACAAGAAAATTCGTGAAATTTCACGTGAAATTGACATAAAAACTATCCTTTCTCAGATCAGGGGACCGCACAATTCGATATTTGAAAAAAAAGAAATTTTTGCATCGGTATTTGAACGAACCTGGGCTTTTGTACAGGTCACATCGGATAAATACTCGTGAAATACATGGTAAGAAAGTATAGATTAAATGGATTCGGGTTTCGAACTGATCAATTTTTAAATTCGGTTTCTGAATGGATTAAATTCGAGAACCGAGGTAACTTTGTAATTTATTTTAATCGTTTACATTTAGGGTCCTTTGTCCTTTCTACAAAATATCCCCACACTCATATTAATTCTTGCTTTTTGGTTCAAAATTTTCCATCGGTTTATCCCTGATGACAGATGGCAAAAAAAAAATAATTAGACTTGTCTCTTTCTTTTCTATTTTAAGCAATTATGAAGATTTGCACCAGTAAAATGTGTTTATCTATCTATCTATCTATCTATCTATCTATCTATCTATATATGTATATATATATATATATCTATCTATCAGTCCAGTCCAATCTATCTATCTATCTACTCATCCATCCATCCATCCATCCATCGATGAGCTACTCTCCTGTGTTAATGAGCCTTATTTGGCCGAGGCAGCTAAAGGTGAATGCAATTATTTTGACTGGGATTTGAACTTGCATACTACAATTCCAGAACCAGAGCTTTTACCAATGCTCCAACTTCGCTGCGCAATACACACACACACACACACACACATATATATAGATTATGTATGTGTGTGTCACCATAGTGCCCCTGATGCAGAATGCGCCTTGCGGACCGTTTACTCTAAAAAGGCAACTTGCACACCCAACATAAGACAGTCAAAAGTATTCAAAATTTCCTAAAAAGGTTGAGAAACACGTTATTGAAACTATTGTCTTTTTTTTTTAAATTCCAGAGCACTTACAAATTCCGGGCTGATGTTCTGCCTCCGTTTCGTCAGATGTTCTACCAAATATGTGACATTGAAGATGAAGATGTCCAAGCACTTCTTGTGCAGAACAACGGACAGGTCAGGATTATTTTATTTTAATTGCATTCACCTTTTTTTTTTCCATATAATTCAGTTCAAATTCAATTTTATCTAATAACTAGATGTATTGCCTAGGCCTGCCTGGGTGGTTGGGGCTTGCAACTAAGGTAATTAAGGAAACTTTTTATATTGGAAACAAATTAATACTGCTTTTTTTTTATTAGTACACAGGCTGGGACTTAATCTATCTAAGGGAGACAGTGTGATGTTTGTAAAGGAGCAAAACTGTTAATGAACTGGGCTAACATCACTGATGATGTATCTTAACCTCATCTAAATAATGCATTGTTCAAAATTACCAAAAGATTAAATTACAAGAACTATAATCTCAGGGTTTCTATATAATAGTTTCTTTTGTTACTTAATCTATTTACAAATAAAAATCAGATTGTTGTGCTTGTATGAGACCCTACATCCTGTAGCTCTTTAGAAATTAAAACCACAATAGTTATTTTTTTAAAAATCCAGTTTATACATAGAGCTCTTCAGAAAAAAAATTACAATAGTTATTTTTAAAAATTATTCAGACTCTTAAAATATGCATAAGTATAATACTGCCTTTCTATATAATAGGCTTCATTAACTACCTTACAGAAAAACTTTAGAAATCAATTTAGCAGTGAAAGCATTAAAAATGAATTGATAAAATTATAAACTCCAACGCACCATTGGGTGTAAAGGTTGATGAAGGTGTGGTGCAGACATTGCAAAATATCTTCAGTCTCTCTTTCAGTAGTGTATGACTTTTTTTTCTGATTTTTGTGTTTCTCTTTCTTTTGTTCATATGTAAATGACAAAGAATGTCTTTTGGTGATGCGGCCTGCTATGGGAATAAAAGGCATTTGCTTTCTTTATGCATGAATTCATTGTACGACTTTTTTTTAATCGTTCACCCATAAAAAAAAAAAAATTAAAAAAATTAAATAATAAAAAGATAAGGCATAAAATTAAAAATTCATCAATGAATTATTTAAACTAGTATCTCAATCTTTGTTATTTGGTTCATGATAAAATAAAAAAAGTGGCGCTATTAGATTTGGGTTTTGGTCATTAAATAAGAAATAAAACTTAAATTCAATATATTGGCAAAGCTTTTATGATTTAGCAATTTAGAATTGCAAATTAATGATTTTAAATTCAAGTTAAACATTACATCTAAAGAATATAGACAGCTACCCACCATCAACACTGTAATATTAATAATCTACAATAACTACCAAAGACTTACAATAGTAGAAGCCCTTCTCAATAAAAACAAGAATCCCACACTCAACAAAATAACCTTTGACAAGAGACACTGGATCCTAAATATATTTTGACACAAACACACACAAAAAAAAAATATGCAGCGAAAAACTAGTAGAGAAAAAAACTTGGGTAAAAAATCATTAATAGATAAGTCAAATGCAAAAGCATAGAAATGGAAAACCACCAGCCTGAAGATGGTCAAGGCTGACGGAAAAGGTTTAGAAAATCAGGTGTATACATCAATACTTTAAAGCCCATAACAAAAAGTCAGCCCTAACACCCCTATTTCCATCATAACATAGACTCATCTGTTTGGTGAATATACAAACAAAACTTAACAGCATCTCCATAGGAGAGTGGAGAGGGTTTATCCTGACTTGCCTGTTTGACTTGCCGGCTGGGAAGGTAGAAGTTGAAAAGACCAAGATGGTGGTTATTTTCTTTTATTAGCTCCGATCATGTAAGGCTTTCTTTGGGTAGTGAAGTTGGAGCATTGGTAAAAGCTTGGGCTCTGGAATCATAGTAAGTGAGTTCAAATCCCAGTTAAAGCCATCGCATCTGCCTTTAGCATCCTCAGTAGAGCAGCTCATCTGGGTGAGGGGTAACACTGAATAAAAAAAAGCCCGGGTAAGAGCACGTAAAAATGGCCTTGAGCCAAACTTGGGTTGGTGCTCACCAAGGAGTGTATGGTTCTCTTGAATTCATGCCCTACACATGCAAATGAGTCAAGCCTGAGCACTATAAAGACAGGTTGTTTGGGGGTGGTGGTGAGGAGGATACTCAGATCTGCGTCGAGAACTGTGTTTTTTTACGTCGTCGGGTTTATTGCTGCTACCTGTTGTGATTATTGGTAGTGCTGCTGCTAGTTTTTGTTCCACGGCCATGCTTAGGGCCTCCACAGACCCCGCAATTGTGGGGGGGGATACAAGCTCCCTAGGGGCTGCAAGGCTTCTTGGCTTCACAGATCTCTAGTAATTAAAAAAAAAATCACCAAATTAATTATTTGTGTTGGTTGGATCTAACACTTACAGTCTGGCTCAATGTAAGCCAACCATTTTGGCCTCTGAGCGAAGAGTACATGCGCAGTCTAACCACTCGCATTGACACTAGAACTCTTACCCTTTGGTATTGTGAACCCTTTAACTAGGAACACAACAAAAATAAAAGAAAATAGAAAGGAGGTCTTGAAAAGAAAGATCAAGGTTCTCTTAAACAAGACTTATAAAAACCAAGTTAGTTGATTATATTCATCCATTGACAAAAATATTTAGAGGAAGTATTATATTTACTTGGTGAGCACCTGCCCAAGTTTGGCACAAGGCTATTTTTATGTGCTCTTACCCAGGCTTTTGCATTCGGTGTTACCCTTCACCTAAATGAGCTGCTCTCTCGAGCCCCATCTGCCCAAGGCAGCTAAAGGTGAATGCGATGGTTTTGACTGGGATTTGAACTCGCGTATTATGATTTCAGAGCCCGAGTTTTTACCATTACTTCACCTTCGCTGCCCAGTATTATATATAAACCTAATGATGATGAGAGGGAAGGTATCTTATTTAGAGGAAATATGATATCTTCCCTCTCACCATTTTTGGGTAATTTTTTAATGTTGAATTTAGTGCCATTTTTGTGATTGGCAAATTTGGTTTAATTTTGAATTTGTACAAAAAGTAAAAGAGTGAGATCTTAATGCTACTTGGAACTACTTTTCTTCTCTTTAACAAGACATCTTTGTACCTTTTGGAAATACACTTTTAAACCACCTACCACATGTTTCCATGTCATTCTTGTGGGCCCAACTAAGCCTTACAACGGAAACCAAACCAATCAAACTATTATCCTTATGCTTGTTGTTTTGAGCTAAAAGCTGATTTGAACAGCCTGGGTTCCAATTTTGTTGATGTCTAAAATGAAAGTCCATTTAGCCGAGTGGATAGGCAGTCGGAATTCGGAATCATAGTAGGCAAGTTCGAATCCCAGTCATTCCATTTGTATACATAATTGGTCTAATGACCTTAGGAAAGGTATGAATCCCCACATTCCCTCCAGCTATGGGTTAAATATTGAACATTGTGTTATTTAAAAATAAAAGGCTATGTGTATATACAATGAATGTTCTTGGCATTAAATGTTTACATGGCCCTCCTAGCTGTTCAAGTGGCTGTTCCACCTGAGGATTTATTAGCCTTATATATAATAATAGAAGTATTGCCCGGCTTCACCTGACGCCAGAGACTTACCAATAAATTTTTTTTAAAAGCGCTTTGTGTTTGAAAATGAATTATTTTTTCTTAAATTTCAAAAATGCTTCTCTGTTATTTATTTATTTGTTTATTTTTGATTCAAAAATTCTTCTTCCTATGTATCTTGGTATGTTTCCAGTGTTTTTAAAAAATGTTTTTAAAGCAAGAATCACCACTTCTAAAATGCTGAAATGATTTATACAGTCAAGTTGCATTGGAGACACTGATTTTCATCAGATCACTAAAGTTAAGCTACGTCGAGCCTGGTCAGTAGTTAGATGGGTGACCATTTATGACTATCAGTGTTCACAGTTCAATTTCATATTTTCTTCTGGAAATATAGCGCCTACTTGGTCTCACCACGTGCATGCCCGTGAATTCAAAATCAGATGTAGAAAGCGTATAAACGCGCCAATTAGAGTTTGAATTGTATATTACATTGAAATAATTACATGCCAAGGAGTTTAGGTTTTGGACGATAGGCTTTTTTGAAACATGCTACCCTGACTAATTAAAATTGAATTTTCAACCTAAATGACGCATTATTTAGTCTCATTCATTATTTAATTGTAACAAAATTCATTGTCGGCGACAGAAGAATTAATCGTTTTTTTAATCATGCTTTTTCTAATCAACCTCACCTCACCTGTAAGCAAACAAAAACATGTTTTAGATCAATTAATGACAGGTGTTGTTTTAAAGAAGCATTTAATCATCAACTTTTTTCTTTGTTTGTGTATTATGGCATATCGACCTTTTTAGATCATTTTAATGCCAAGAACAATTACTTTTGATAAACATTTTTATACACTCAGTTTTTTTTAAGAAGACAAGTGGCACTATTTAATCCATAGCTGGAGGGAAGATGGATGTTCGTACCATTCCCAAGGGTTTTAGTCGACATTTCAACATACATGAAAGGACTTGGATTCGAACTTGCATACTATGATTTTGAAGTCTGATTACCTATCCACTGGGCCACATCAAATTGAATTCAGCTCAATGGACCAGGGCAATAATGCTTTGCATTAGAAGAGCTCAGAAGAGCTACCAGGTCGGATCTTCTCCGCAGAGAGTAGGTGAGGATTAACCGTGATCTGGCCAAGTTGAAAAAGACTGGAGATAAACTAGCGAGGTGGGCCTTTGAGCAGGAAAACAGTTTGCCCATGTTGCGCTGCTGAGTAAACCAATGCTTACCCGCTCACAGACTGCCCACTCAGTGTGCCTTGATATGGACCTAAGGGATGCGACTGTTACTGCCCGTTGTTTCCTCTCTAGATGGAGTGGCACAATATGATGGTAAGCTCATTGGACCTTCTGGAGGAACAAAGTTTGATAAAGTCATCTTCAGTTGAAGTAGCTTTAAGAGAAGTGACACCTGGTGTTATGATTACAAATAAAATGACTAACGTTATTAATTCAATAGGTTCAAATCTATTGCACTAACCAGATCAAAAGAATAAATGATCAAAGCATAAATTTTTGTTAAAAACAAGAAACGTGCAAAAAATTCTTTAAACTAACAATAGTTTGCTTTTTAATAAAAAAATATCAATTAACCTAATTTGTTTTTATATAAATGTCGGTCAAAGCTTTTGTTTTTTTCAATTACAATCCTTTCATACCAAAAATATACATTATCAGTTTTTGATGTTTTTCTAGAATTTTATTAACATTATTTTTTTAATATATAGTTATACTAGTAGACGTTATTATTATGGACAGAGGACTCTAAGGTTTTCTTAATGGAGTCTTTCTTTAAAAATCTACCTAAAATCAGGTTATTATCTAATCAATATGAAATTGGTACTGATTATTAAGTGAAGAATGAACTTTGTTACGATGTAATATTTTTTTTCATAATTGATATATTAATATATATTTTTTTGCCTTCCTTTATGTGCCTAGTCTTAACTTTTAAAATAAAAAATATTATACATATACTTCTTGTTTGGGGTAAGGATGAACATTGTAGATAAACAAAAAAATGAAAAAAAAACCAGTTAGGCTCAAAATTATTATTAGTTCACACAAATTAGTCAGATTTTAGGCAAATAAATGAAAAGATTTATAACAATCAAAAATTGGTACATAACTTCTTTAGACCCTTACCAATAACATATCCAAAAATTACCCCCCCCCCAAAAAAAACCCCCAAAATTATTCCTTAAAATAAAGACCATTATTTTCTGAGACTTGTTGTAAGTTTTCAGATCTGGTGAAAGTACCATTTAGCTGGCTTCATATCAAAGAATCTTGACATGCTTACTTGAACTTTTGGGACAACCTGATTCCTATTAAGTAATCTTAGTAACTTTGATCTGCAGTTAGGATTAAATCTCCGATTAGAATTTACATAAATCAATTGTTCTGCTTAAATATAAGAAGTACAGGATAAATGTATAGGATTGTAAATCATTTGAGCCTTCCATAACTACAACTATTTAAATGGGGATAATGATATGATTACTATGTTTATTTTCTGTTGTCTTTTAAATTAGAAGCAATAAGCAAAACCATCTGTTGTATTTAATGGTTGATCAATCTACCATTAGTTTCCCACATTTATTTATTGAAATCAATAAAATTCATGAAAACAGGTGAATAAAAAAAGAAAAAAAAGAAAAAAAAAAGACCTTAGGTTTTGAGAAATAAGTGACACAGGATTGCTTAATCATTGGCTTGATGTTTTGGCTTATTTTGGCTCAATCATTGGCTCAATGCTTTGACTTATTTTGGCTTAATCATTATCAATCTTAATCTTTTGGCTTATTTTGGCTTAATCATTAGCTTGATGTTTTGACTTATTTTGGCTTAATAATTGGCTTGATGTTTTGACTTATTTTGGCTTAATCATTGGCTTACTGTTTTGGCTTATTTTGGCTTAATCATTATCTATCTTAATGTTTTGGCTTATTTTGGCTTAATCATTCGCTTGATGTTTTGGCTAATTTTGGCTAGATCATTGGCTTTTTTCGGTGTTCTGTTGTAAAAAAAAAAGAGGCCAAAATATAATTTTTTTTATTTGGTTCCCATAAAAAAATTCATCAGACCAGCATTTCTCATGGCCTTTTTTTTTTCTAGTTTCAGGCACACTTCTCATAGCAATTAATGATTTTTTTCTTTTTTCTTTTTTTTTGTTCAAAGATTTTTTAATTCAGTCATAAAATAGTAAAACTTTTGAAATAAGTGACTGTACAAGTATTGTTCCAAAAGTAATGCCTCCCATTTTTAAACTCTTAACTATAAAAAAAAAAAGAAGAAAAACTAATGATTAATAGTAGCAGGTTTATTTTCAATTGTACTTCTTTTTTGTCCACATGTCTTTTTATTAAATGAAATAATATACACTATTTAAACCATAGCTGGAGGAAATATGGGGATTCATACCTTTCCCAAGAGTATTTAACCAATTATGAACATAAATGGAAAGACTGGAATTTGAACATGCTAATTATGATTCCAAAGTCTAACTGCTACCCACTGCCCCAAGTGGACTCCTAAAGACCTCCCCCCCTTGTCCATATACAAACATGGTACAAAACTCTGAAAAACAACTGAAAGACTGATCCAATCCCAAATGGGCGAGGAGAGGTCTTTCTGTTGCACAACGATGACAATCTGGTTCCACAGACCCTCATGTGCCTATAAACAAACATGGTACAAATTTAGCCAAAGAGATAGAATAAAATGATGACTACTTATGCAAATCATAAAAAAAACCCTTCTTTATTCGTTCGTGGGAAGGTAAGCTTAGTTCATTTCTTTTCCTCCAGAAAAATTTATGAAAGGTTTATACATAGAAATCCATAAAATAAATGTTAAAATGAATAACTAAATTTATCTGTTTGTCTGTCTGTTTTTCTGTCTGTGTGTCTCAATGTTTGTGTGTGTGTATGTGTATGTGTGTTTGTCTGTGTGTGTGTGTGTGGGGGATGTATGTATAAATGGGGTCAGTATCTGATGTGACCTGATTTTTTTTTTTTTAGGAATTTTTTTTTTTTTGTTCTTTATTTATACCATTTTTGTGATTTATATTTTGCACCTAAAAAAAAAAATAAAATAAAAAAATTACGAACGAATAGAAGCCTGAAGAACAGGTTTGGGCACCTTCATTAGAAGAAAAAAAAAAAATTGCCCTAAAATAAACCCTTTTTTTCTTTAAATTTTATCTTTCCATATTTAAAAAAAAAAAAAAAAAAGAAAAAAAAAATTTCGTAAAATGTTTTCAGCCTTAAAAAATCTAAATTTGAATGATTAATTTGCGAAACAGACCCCCCCACCCCAAAAAAAGAAACCGACTTTTATCCAGTCTGTGTGTGTGTGTGTTGGCATTGTCATCTTTGCAGGTTTAGCCGGCTCAACCACTGTACACACAATACTGAGTTTTATGGGATTATGAACTTCACAAGTGGTCCCCAGCCGCATGTATAGATGCCTGTCTAATCAAAGACTAAGAGTGCATCAACCCAGTGGTTTAACTGCGCCCCCAAACACTGACCTTGGTATTTCCAGTACAGGCGCAAGATACAGTACCTAGTATTCTTAAATGGTCACCCATCTAACTACTGAACAGGCTCGATGTTGCTTAACTTCGGTGATCTGACAGGAACCGGTGTCTCTAATCCTACTTGACCGTATATTATTATATTTACTTGGTGAGCACCAACCCAAGATTGCCACAAGGCCATTTTACGTGCTCTTACCCGGGCTTTTTAAATTTGGTGTTACTCTTCACCTACATGAGCTGCTCTCCCGAGTTAACGAGCCCCATCAACCCGAGGCAGCTAAATGTGAATCCAATGGTTTTGACTGGGATTTGAACCCGCGTAATATGATTTCAGAGCCCGAGCTTTTACCAATGCTACACCATTATACTTGACCGTATTTAACACAAATAATTACAGTAAAAAGATTTCATTTCTTCATCCAACAAATATAACAACGAAGAGTGCGTTTCACGAATCAAATTATGTATGCACTCAGCAAGGAGTATGAAAAACTCTGTGCGACTGACTGATTACTATAGAAGATTGATAGACAAATCGCCATTCAAAAACAGATTATCTTCCGAGCTGGTGATCTCTCGTTAACTGTCCACATCCGGTATCCAGTTAGCGACTAATCCTCCAATTATAGCCGAGGAATATGGGCACTAGACAAATTTTCATTCGATAAAAATGTCATTAGCTTCTTTCTCGGGGCAATTTATTGTCGACCAAAAAAATATTGTCGGAATATTCCCTGAAGAAATTCAATTTTAATTAAGCAAGTTTGTTTTTTATTTTTTAATTACAGATGTCCACAGGTTAAAAAAGAATTGGGAATATTTGCTGCCGAAGAGTTGTTAGGCCAGAAATTGTTTCCAAATTTGTAGAACAGAAAAAGTTCTATCAATTCTGGTAAAAATTTGCCATTGATTTTTTTTTCTGATTTAAATATTAATAGAAACATCACTATAGTTTAATAACACAAACAAAAAGGATTATTCTTCGTAAAATATTAACAAATGGAATATTCATCTTAGTAATAAAACAATTCAATAACTTTCTTAAATTTTAATTTGAATGTTGCAGTTTGATTGGTGTTAATTGTGTTGTGTAATATGAAGGTGTTCTTATATTTTGCTGTATATTCTTATATCTCTTAGGACCTACAGGATGTTGTTGGGGTTTACGTTGTAGAAAATATATTTTAGATCGTTTTCATGGTAGTTTAACATTCGTATTTGTTGGAGATCTCAGGAATTTATTAGGATATGAATTACCGTGTAATGTTCTTGACATGATATAGATAGAATAGAATAAATTAAAATAATAATAATAATAATAATAATAATAATAACCCTAATATGCAATGAATAAACATAACCGAAAATCTCTTCAGCATTAAATAACCAAAAGGGATTGATATTATGGTACAATAAACCCTCCGCTGATCATAAAAAATCAGTGCTTAGTCTTAGTGTTATGGAAGAAATACTAGGACTGTAAAACGAATGTAAAAAACCCAGGTTAGAGCACGTAAAAATAGCCTTGTGCCAAACTTGGGTTGGTGCTCTCCAACTAAATATTATACTAAAACTGTAGGGCGTTTCTTTAGAAGGTGTAGAATTGGAACAGGGGTGTACATTTCGAAACATTAGAATAGCCTGTTATTAGTTCTTGGTGTTTACAGCTTGCTCTAGTTGTCCAAGGTCTGCTTCTTATATTCAAGGTTGTCTATGATACTGCTGGAACCGGATGGGGAAGCCCTAAGCTCACTACCGAATCGGACTTACTTTGTCGTTTCCATTACACACTTCGGCACCTTTCTGTTTTACTGCTAGTCAGATTTCTTCTGTTGTCTTTGTTCAAGTTTTTGGTGCATCTGAAAATCAAGCACTTATCAAGAACATAGACTGAAATTCTGGTTGGGAAAACTCTATAGCTGGGTTGAGTGGTCTCCTAACTTCTGAAAAGAAACTTCATGTTTTTTTATGGTTTATAGCTGGTAGGGTCATTGCAAAATTTACCGCAGAATAAAGAACTCTTTGCCTAGGTGCCGCTTAGTCACCACGCAACACAAAACACGCTTGACCCACCTAATAATAAAGCACTAGTTCAATAATAACAGTTGAAAGTTTATCTTTAATTTCAATATCATTCTGAGTCACCTTACAATGATTGTTTTAAAACAAATAACAACAGAAAGATTAATCTTAGATGAACAAATAATTTTCTTAGTTAACTCTTCAAACCCTAAAGGATCAATATATCGGCACATACAACATAAGACAAAAATAACACACCGATATTTTGAACCTAATATGTTGCTTTACTATAACGGTTTTGAGTGACCACTTGGTAATTTTGATAAGTTAGGATTCAAAGGATTAAAGAAATATTGGTATATTATTCTTAACTCAATAATAATAGAATGCTTTTTAAGTAACAAAAATCAAATCAAACTAAACAGGGGAAGTCCACTTGGCCTAGTGTTTAGGCAGTTGGACTCCGGAAAATTAAAAAGGTATGAATCCCATATTCCCCTCAGCTATGGGCTAAATAGTGTGCATTGTGTTATTAAAAAACTGCGTGTAGAGAAAAAGAACGTTAATAAAAAGAAATGATTGTTTTTGGAATTAAATGATCAAAAATAAAAAAGTTTAATAGGCCGTAAAACCAAAAGTTAGACAAAAAAAATTTAGAATAAAAACGGAAGATTGTTCTTTGTTTTGTTTTATTGCATATCAACAATTTTAGGTCATTTAATGTGGATAACAATCATTTTGGATAAACCATCCACACGTAGTTTTTTAATGATACAATATGTACTATTTAATCAATGGCTGAGGATTCATACTTTTTTCAAGGGTATTAGTCCGAATGTAAACGTAAACGGATCAATTGGGATTCGAATTCGTTTATAACGTTCAAAAAGCCCGTCTGCCTATCCACTAACTCAAGTGAATTTCCCCGTTGTTCATTGTTAAATAATATTAAATAAATATTTTCTTGGTTGATAAAAAAAAGAAAAGAGCAATAAATATTATTCTTAGTTCAATAGCAATACATCAAGACCAAAGCCCTTTCATTGTGACATTTTATAATAATATAAGATAAATTGATTATATTTTCAAACTATTTTTGCATTTTGGCTACAGTTTTGTTGGGTTGACATTGCTGTCACGCGGGGTGGGCTGCCACTCTTGACGATTTACTATGCAACTAGTGGTAGATGCTAAATATACTGACAATTTTTTGTCTATAATCAATAGAGGCAAAAAGAGTATGAACAGTCTTCATTCATGCAGTGTGAGTCCCTCGCGAGTCCAGCCAAGGGTTAAGGGACCAAAATAAGGCAAGGAAAGGCAAGGCAGGGCAAATTTTAGCCATAGTAGCAAAGTTAATTTTGTAACTGATCGAATTCCAGTCATGAAGAAAGATTTAAAATCTCGCCCGTTGCGCCTGGCTTTCTAATTACATTGTTTTCAAGAACTAAATATAAGACTTACTATGAATAGATTCCTGATTGGCAAGCCTCAATGGGGATTTTTTTTTCCTTTTAGAAATATCCAATAGACTTCACGGCAGAAACTGGTGTTTACATGCAGTTTAAACCAGAACCAAATCTAGTGGATTACAATGCATCATCGATAATCAACGTTTATTGCTTAGTGAAGCTGAAATAAAGTTCGAATAGATTTGGAAAAAAAATCAGATGACTGACAAAAGGGAATTAACTCTTTTTTTCGAATTTGATTTCAACAAATGTCATTTTTCACAATGGAGTTTGATTAACTTGCATTTGAGCAACAAATTAATTTGTTTAGAAAATGAAAATCAAATGGTTGCAATTATTCGATATTCCTTATGTGCAGGGTTGTAAAAAGTTTTAAAAAAGGAAAATTTTCAAGGAAAAAGACCATTATTCCTAAAAGAAAAAAATAATGTTATATACAGTAAATCCTTGTAGGTCCGCTACATTTTAACTTGGAATTCTCCTACACACCTACAGTTTTTTTTTAAATATAAATAGAAACCCTTGTAGGTTGCCTATCTTTTAACTTTGGATTCTTCTACTTCCCCACAATTTTTTTAGATGCCCTACCTGCTACAACGTACACTTTGGAGACTTAAACCTTTGTAAAATGTGATTAAATGTGAGTAATTTTTTTATTTAATCAAACAACTTTTGTAAAGTGTTTTAGCTACACTAGAGTCATAAATGAGAAAATAATTGGTAATCTTCACCCCAACATCAAAGAAAATACTGTGAAAACATTGCAATCGGGTAAATGAGGACATGAGTGCATTTCAGGGGAATATACGCTGATCACACTCGGAATCGAACCAACGAACTGCAGCTATATGTGGGAGCACTCTACCACTAGGCCATGAACCGCCATATTGAAAGTTCAACGATAACTGTTGACTCCCTGTCTGCACTTAACTAATATACACGCTCTATCACTAATATTGAGCACTCTATAAATTTTTAGCAATTTTATCACTTAGATTAATATACAATATATATGCAAATTTTCATGAAGGGCCAAATTTTCGGCCCCAATTTGACTCCTAGCCCTGGGGCCCCCTTGAAGAGTTTCGGAAAAAAAATTTGGCGAAAACCCGCTTCTAACCGGTGCCCACCTGT